>JAHDVF020000365.1:0-180000 GCA_022606425.2 Lepidostoma basale | reverse complement strand
TCTAAATGGTTTATGTAATCTATATATATAAAACAAAGAAGTGTTAGTTACACCTTTTATAACTCACGAACATCTGGACCGATTTTTATGATCTTTGATTTGTTGGATTTGTCTTCGTCCCGAATAGCAGAATAACAACTTATACAAAAAAATTATAATATAAATTCATTTTCTCATACTTTTTGTATGGAGCGGCTTTTTGATAATTGCTAATCCATAGGTACGAGTATACAAAACAAAGTCGTGTTAGTCACACCATTTAAAACTCACGAACGGCTGGACCGATTCTTATGATATTTAATTTGTTAGATTTGTCTCCGTCCCGAATAGCAGAATAACTACTAAAACATTGGGAAAAATCGCGAAAAAAACATTATGAAGAAAATTCATTTCCTCACACATTTGTATGGAAAAACTTTTTTGATGATATGAAATAATTGGTGTTTGTGGCCTGAATCTAGAAAACTAATATTTCTCTCACGGTCCATTGTACGTAGAATCATGTGTCCGCAAACCATCCGCTTTGTTCGTTCTCGCACCTGACAACAAAACGAAAAATGTCGTATATCACAAGGTGCTTCAACAAAGTGATCGACCCATCCAGCAAATATGATAGTTTAACAGAAAGTAGTGCAACAATGCTACGCGAATCATTTCGATTCGCTTCAATAAAACAAATTCCTTGCTGCCACGTGAATAACATTCATTTCGATGTAATTTGTATTATGATTTTTGCACATTTATTGAACTTAATTAATTTTGGGTATTGATTTTAACTTAATGAATAACTGAATTCAATTAAACTAATAAGTTTACACAACATTTCTGTACTCGGAGGTGCTACGAAGTTCGCCGGGTCAGCTAGTATATTGTAAAACAATATTTTGTTCGGAATCAAAAGTAACTCTTTATTACCATACCAACTCATTCTCTGTCTACGCCATTTTATAATATCCTCAGCCTCGCACATCTCTCGTAATGTGCATTTTTATTGCTTTAACTAAATTCAAAATTCTTTTGTTTATCTGGGAATCATGTTAACAAAAGATCGAAGAATAAAGAAAGATATCGGAAGAAGGGTTCGAGCTGGAAACTGCACTCAAAGTCATTACCGCAGATAGAAATATATCGACTGAAGCAAAGATGGCAGTGCACAATGGAGTTCTAGTCCCGACTCTTATGTATGGAAGTGAAGCTTGGAGTTGGCAGACGAAGGATGAAAGTAGGATAAATGCCGTAGAAATGAGGTCACTTAAAAGATTATGCGGAAAAACAATGTCTGATAGAATATCTAACAATGAAGTAAGAAAGGAATGTAAAGCGGATGAATGCGTGATAAATAAAATCAACAAAGGGTCACTACGATGGTTTGGACATATGGAACGAATGGGTGAGAGAAGAATAGTTAAAAAGATATATGCAAGTAGTCTTCTTCTTCTTTTTCACTTTTGATAGACTCAGGAATCTGTTATTTGAGGCGGGTCCTCTTGAGACGCTGAACTCCAACTTTCCCTCCACCGTTTCGAGGGTCTACCTGGTCGGCGTTGTCCGTTTGGCGTTTCATCGAGATCTATGTATGGTATCCTATTCGATTGGTCGCACACGGGTCTTATACAAGTAGTGTGAATGGAAAAAGAAGTCGCGGAAGGCCAAGGAAGACATGGCATGACCAAATTAATCAATTACTGAAAAGCGGCCATGTTCGAAGTAGGAACAATCGACGAGCGGGGAAACGGTGTGATGGTTAGTTACTTAGTTAGTTAGTTAGTTAAAAATTCTACATATCTGATTTAACACAGTGTGACAGTTTTGTTCTAGCAACGGTGAAAATATATTTCAATGAAGGTTTAAAAGTGTGGCAATTCATTCATGAGGAAAAAGTTGCTGCAAGCTTTCGTATCGCGATTGTGTTGAGTTTGGAACGCCCACCGGTGGCTGTTGACAGGATCCAACCATCGATGCATACGCTGGCTTCCGCTTGACAACTGGAGTATGGAGATTCGCTCTATGCCTTAACACGTTTGATAGAATTCAGCCGAACGAATTCCGGATCCGCTTCAGCGCGGCGTGTTTGTTTGTCACGGATTTGTGCATCTCTGCAGCGCCACTTTATTGCGCCCCACTCCCCATCGTGCCGTAGAAGGCGCTAAAACTTTATCGGGACGCTCGCTATGTACAGTCAGCGCAATAAATTTAGATGCATTTACGAGTTTCCGATATATCTGACACAGTGTTGAAAAAATATGTACACTGTTGCACTACCCATAATGAAAAACTAGTTGCAACCCGTGAAATATTCACGGAAGTAAAGATTTTCTACTCTTCAAATAATATAAAATAATAGAATCGAATAATATACTCGTAGACCTAAAACTGAGAATACTCCTCATCAAGACTTATGTAAGGAGCAGTGGCGGTACTTCCATACAAGCCGAAAAGCCGGGCTTGCCTTAAAAAATCTATAATAAAACGATGTTTTTCTTCGCGTTTGAGTTAAAGCGATTTAATTCGTTGCGTTGCAAATGACTCCGCTGACATGCGCAGAAATGACTTAAATATGTTTTATTCACTCATACGCGCCGATTTTATTTCACCCATACGTACCGTAGATGAGATGCCCGCGAAATCGCCTACATCTACATGTTTTGTTTCATGTTTTCGATGGGCTTTATATTGGGCATGCAAAATGCAAAGGGGTCTTTGTCGCACTTACATATTTTAGGCTTGTAATCATATAGCTAGGTGCATATATACCAGAAGATATATACAATTTTTTGTATGAATTTGAAGCCGGGCTTTATCACTCTGAAGTATGTTACTATTCGTTTTGCACGAACTTCATTTCTATTGTCAGAATGTTATCTGTCATTTACGTTATGTGCAGAAATGTTGTGAAAAGAAAGATTATATAATTTCTTTACGAACATTTATTTATAATTCGTGTTTCGATGTTAACAAATTTATTATTATTGTCTATTTACAGCTTATTTCTTATTAATTATATTTCTTCTTGTATTTGTAAATACATCATTATATTATTGAAGAAAATGAGTTTGATGACGCAGATTTTTTTTTGTATTGATTTAAAATGCCCCAAAAATGGGATTTAAAATCAAATAATTTAGAAATATAAAACTCTTTTAATCCGGAAAAATACATTATTATGACCCTCAAGTAATATTATAACATAAAAAAGTTTGACGGGCTTGCCTTACTGGATGACCCTAGGCACGCCACTGGTATGGAGTATATTGATGTACGGCTGCGAGACATGGTGGCTATCAGAAAGAGATAAACGAGAGTAGAGGCTTTTGAGATGTGGTCCTATAGAAGACTATTAGGAATTTCCTGGAGAGACCACATTACAAATGAGAAGGTTCTCCAAAGAATCGAAGGAGGAAGGCACCTGCTCAGGACCTTGTCCGAAAGGCGTGCAAGATGGATCGGCCATGTAATACGACAAGAAGGCCTCTTGCATGCCATAATGGAGGATATGACCGAGGGGACAAACTCTAGGAGACCGCCGAGAGTACCTGAAGGACGTGTTGGTGGACTTGCGCTGCTCGTCATATGCAGATTTCAAAAGACCCGCTCAAGACAGGGAAGAATTTAAGAGAAGAATAGAAGAAAACCAATCCCAGGATTGAAACCAGAGAGGAGAGACTCTTTAAAAACTTGGTTCACTGTACAATTATAATGAGTTAAAAGTTTTAACATTAATAATTTTTTTTTTCACACATGTTAAAAGTTTCACAATAAACAACACCAAATTGTTCTACTTTTGTTTTCTACATTACTGTCATACAACAAAAATCAAAAACGTTCACAATTTCGAATTACTTTAAAATAAGGCAGTGTGCATTCCCGGCGATGGCAGTGTGATTGTCACACTGTCTTTGGTCTCGTGTAAAATTCTGGTGTCAATAAAATGGCGATATATTAGCTACCTATCACATGTCACGAGAATCAATATATCAGCTTAAAAAAAAACATTTGTATAATATACAGTGAATTGGGTTCAAGAGACCCGTTGTATACGAAAAAAAAAGTGTTTCTCTCTGGCTCTCTTGTATTCAAAATAGTATTGTACTCTTTTTTGACGACATCCGATATTTATTTGCTTTTTTGCCTATTAATATTTTGATACAGTTCGAAAGTTCGGTTGCCCCGCTCTCCCCCTTAATCCTAATTAGATCAAATTTACCTCCACCCAAAGATCCACTAACATAAATGACGATTTAGTTTTATTTTATTAAAGACTATTAATGCCATTAGATTTATTTATTTATTTATTTATTTATTTTGACATAAACGCCGCAAGGGCTTTTACAAAAATGACATGTTTAGTTACAAAGGTAATATAAAAGTTTGGGCAAATAGACAGACAACTAACATATAACGGCAAAACACAAAAACGAGAATAAGGATAACATAAGATTAATTAGAAATTACATGAGATAGAAAGGAACATAACATAATATAAATTAGAATTTACATGCATAGGATTGATAAGAACATAACATGATAGAAATTAGAAATTACGGAAAAAAAACAACAGTAAAGAAACAAAGGGATGGTAATTTACCAGTCCAATATGTGACCGGATGATGTACATGTGGGGCGAGCGAATAGGAGACGAATACTAATATAAATAAAGTTTAAAATCTATGTGAATTCAAAAAGAGCTTTTACAAAAATGACATGTTTAGTTACAAAGGTAATATAAAAAATTTGGGCAAATAGACAGACAACTAACATATAACGGCAAAACACAAAAACGAGAATAAGGATAACATAAGAGAAATTAGAAATTACATGAGATAGAAAAGAACAATAACATAATATAAATTAGATAATGCTTAAGCAAGATAAAACGTGTCATTCCCATAAACTATAATAAAACTTCCAGAAGACAGACATTTTAATTCGTATTCCTTATTAAATATCAAGTTTTACATCATTCACAAGTAACAAAAAAAGTATTTGTTAAATAGTCCATTGTTTTGGCCGAAACACTATGATACTTTAACATTGTAAACTGTTCAATTAAATAACTTAGTTTTATGTATCACAATTATATTTTATTTTAGGCGAGAGCTGTTTCGTCAACACATGTTGACGAAACAGCTGTCGCGTAAAATAAGATACAATTGTAATGCATAAAACTTTTTTTTTTTTAATTAACATTTTATAATGTCACTTTTGTTTTTACATAAAGATATGGATTTTTACATAATTGTTCAAGAAACGATAAAAATAAGTAAATTTTGTTTAGATATAAAATACTCGTTCTGTACAGAATAGAAAATATTTTCTGGTTCCCTTGCAATTTTCATAGAAATTTTATTAATGCATTTAAACTACTGCACGCGACCGAGCGGATACAATTTTATGAGAAATAATATACACTCGTGGATAACTTCAGTACCCTATTATGAGATGCGTTATCATGCATCTCATACGGAAAATCTGATATAAAATCATTTAATTGATATAGTTATCTAGTATAATATATTACAAATGAGGAGGTTCTCCAAAGAAAGGCACCTGCTAAGGACCTTGTCCGAAAGGCGTGAAAGATGGATCGGCCATCTTATACGACAATATGGCCTCTTGCTTGCCATAATGGAGGGTATGACCGAGGGGACAAACTCTAGGGGACGACCGCCGAGAGTACCTGGAGGACCTGTTGGTGGACGTGCGCTGCTCATCATATGCACATTTCAAAAGAGCCGCACAAGACAGGGAAGAATGGAAGAGAAGAATAGAGGAAATTGATGCAAACCAATCCCAGGATTGAAACCAGAGAGAGAGAGATAGAGTATAATATCAATATAAAAATCTGCAAAGAATATTTAATACATTTAACTCTGTGTGAAAACCGAAGATACCTCGTTCGTATTATACTCGTAAAGAAATATTTCATCAGCATCATCAGCCTTTAGTCGTCCAGTGCTGAAAATAGGCCTCCCTTCCCGACTTTCACAACTCTCTATCCTTATGACCCTTAAGTTTGAAAGAAAAGCATAGAAAAGGCAAAAAAAAATTAAAGTATAATAAATGCAGTAGAAATGAGATCTCTTAGACGACTGTGTCTTTTTCTTTATTTGAGAGAGTCTACTTCTTCTTCTTCCTTGTTGTAGATCTATGTGGTCTGTTCTGCAGAGTGTTGCTCCTCCTGTGAGGTTAGACTCCCAGCTCTCATTTTCCATCTTTTAGGAGGTCTTCCATGAGGACGAGTCCCATTAAATGATTATGTAGTGCAATCTCGGAAAGTCTGGTGGTGTCCATTCTTTGAACATAACCATACCAGTCCCTTCTTCGCTATCTGCTCCATCTTATAATATCCTACATTCAAATATCCCTCTAACCTCTCTAACCTCACATATCTCTCTAACCTCACGCGATCTCTCAGTGTCTTGATTGCTATCGTCCTCAGTGTCTTCATCTCGGAAGTCCTCAAAACTTATTTGGTCCTTACTGTGTCTGCCCTTGCTTTGACGCCATATGTTATTATTGATCTTTCGCATGCTTTATAGGTTATCATCTTTCTCTTAACGACCAAGTGTTTGTTTTTCCATGCTGTGAATTTAAGAGGTTGAGGATATAATAAGATGGAGCAGACAGCGAAAAAGGGACTGGTACGGTCATGTTAAAAGGATGGACACCACCAGACTCCACTATATTGCATTGCATAATCAACCTCATGGGACTCGTCCTTGTGGAAGACCTCCTAAAAGATGGAAGGACAACTGGAAATCTACCTTACAGAAGGAACAACACTCTGGAGAACAGACCACTTAGGTCTACAATAAGGAAGAAGAAGAAGAATGAGGATTTTAGAAGAACAGAAATTGCAGCTGCCTTTTAACTTGGCCTTTTTAAATTTCTAAAACTTCAACGTTACGTACTCCACGTTAAATTTGTTTTATTATATTGACGTGCAAAACATCAATTCCGCTCAAAATCGAAATTTCATTATCACAACGTGAAAAAGAATAAAGAAGAAATTTATTACAAAACTACACTTTACTACGAGTATATGAAATAAACTTTTTTTTATATAAGGATTAATTGTATCTCAATAGAGACGAAGATGTAAATTGTTTTTTCTGGGAACAGAATATGGTGGCCGAGGCGCTTACAGGACCTGTCATTGGTTGTGTTGAGCGATCGCTTTATGTTATTCTTTTTTGTTGATTTAAAAAACGGACATTTATCTTTACTTAGAAGAAGAAGAAGAATATTCGCGAATATCTGAATATGCATCCAATCATAAGGCAATAAAATAAAACGAAATGACCCTCCACATCGAGCGCTCGATAAAATTTCTGGAGTGGAAGGGTGGAAAGCAAACCGTCCCAGAATGTAAACTTGTAGTATTTGACCTTAAAGATTGGGAGCTGTTCACTGGTGAGGAAAATCGGACGGTTTCATTGTGAAAAATGCACTCGAATGCATTTCCGTCGGACAATGGAAATTCATTTTGCACGGATGCTGTTCGAAATTTTCTCCAACAATTCTTTCGAATCATTCCTTCATAAAGCAAGAGTAATGTATGTATTCACACGCGAGCGTAATGCAAATAATACAAATATACAACGGAATTTAGTACATATTACAGACAAAAAGAAGAATATATAAAGGAATTTAGTATATCGCACGCTTAATAGAACACTGGCTTAACTCAAAAAAGCAAGTTCTTCTCAATCTGACATGAGTCGGTGTTTTAACAAAAACAGTCGAAAAACACGTACGAATAGATAGCGTTAGCATTGTGAACGATTATCGTACGTACTAATGGATAGCGTTAACACAAGCCTCTGTCTAATGTTAACTCAAGTATGACCTAAACCATAATCGGTCAGGTTACTATTAAGCGTGCGACATATTACAGACAAAAAGATGAATATACAAAGCAATTTAGTATATATTACAGACTTATTACAGACAAAAGGAAGAATATACAAAGGAATATAGTATATATTACAGACAAAACGAAGAATATAAAAAGGAATTTAGTATATATTACAGACTTATTAGACATTATTAAACAAATAAATGTGGAAAGCAGCAAGAAGCAACCACAAATAAAAAGTCCAAGAACCAACAAAGATGTTAAAAGACTTTGCTGCAAACCAATCCTTAAGATAAAAACTTTAAAAAAAGAACAAAAAATTAAAACTTAATATTTAATAGTAAACCCTTCACTTCATGGTGTAGCAAATTTGCTATAAATCAGAAAATCTACTTTTTATTTTTACTATCGATTTATAACACTGTTATGATATCACAATTTTTATTATTCATTTGAGTGTCGCGACAGCTGCTTCGCAAACCGCTTGGCGAAGATGATGCCAACATCAGTTGGCGAAACAGCTGTTGCGACACTCAAATAGTAAATAGATAATAAAAAAATGTGATATAACAGTAATATACATTTAAAAAGTTAATAATCTTGATGTATCGGCCAAAACAATTGACTATTTAACATTTTTTTAAATACAATATTTAAATTTCATACATATTTATATTTTGGAAATTAAAATGAAAATATAAAATTGTAATTTGTAAAAAACATGCATTTGAAAAGACGTATTTCATACATATATTATATTAATAAATGATTAATTTGAATATGATTGGGAATGGGAGTTTGGAAGACTAAAAGTAGAAATCGTATTTGAGGAGAAAGGAGTGAAAAGAGAAATATTATAATTAATTATGTTTTATATGATCATTTAATTATTATGGATTATTATTGTTTAATATTATATATTAGTTCTTACTGATAAAAAACAATTATTATTACCAATACCAATTAGTCCAGGTTATTGTTTTTAAATTTGAATGTAAGAGAATTATACATTTTTATTTTATCGATTTTTAAATGCATTTTTATTAGTCTTTGTTTGTTTAGTTTTTATTATACTCGTATATTAACACCTGAAAACGGAGGTATCCCCCGAAAAAATGTCTTTTTTTTATATTTTGTGGATTAAAATATAAATAACGTTATTTTCAATTTCCAAAGTATATTACTATGGAATTACAGTCTTAATGGCTTAGCTTTATATAAATAATTATAATATCATTATTATTATTTTCTTAAATAACTCTTGTACATCATTACCATGCGAGCCAAATGGTTGTATAGGGTAAAGCTATCATATTGATTATCGTGGCATGTGATAGGTAGCTAATCTATCGGCATTTCATTGTCACATGAAATATGCACCCAACCAAAGACAGTGCGACAATCACACCGCCATCGCCGGGAATCGAACCCGGGACCTTCGGGGTGACAGTCAAAGCACTTACCACTCGGCCACGAAGGTCGTATTGTGCGCTTCTTCTTCTTCTTTTTCTTTCTCAGCCTATTCCCGTCCACTCCTGGACAAAGGCCTCCTCCATTCGCTTCCATGTCACTCTGTCCTGTGGAGACTGCATCCAGGTTATTCCGACGTGTCTATTCAGATCATTCTTCCACTGTAGTTGCGGTCGCCCTACACTTCTCTTTGCCTTCCACTGTCTCTTAGTCAGCAGTCTTCATGTCCACTTTTCATCTGAGCTTCTGACTACGTGACCTGCCCATTGCCATTTTAGAGTCGCCACCCGGTGGATGATGTCAGTGACCATTGTTTTTTCTCTCACCGTATCGTTTCTGACTCTGTATCTTAGACTTATTCCTCACATGGCTCTTTCTATGGCCCTTTGGGTCACTCGTAGTATCTCAGCACTTTGTTTGGACAATGTAATAGTTTCAATACCATAAGTACCAACTGGCAAAACGCAAGCTTCATAGACGTTTCAGGTTGATCGGTATTTTCCGGTTTTTAAGGATGTAACTCACTTCACTCTACGATAAATATTATCAAAATTGTCATCACAAATATTTGAATACAATTCTAACATTGCGTCGTTCAAAGTAGTCGCAAGATAACCGTAAGATAAAGTACTCGTAAATTCACGCTTTCGTAAACTTCCAAGAGCATTTTCCTTATATTATTAATGTTTAACTCGGGCAAGCCTTTGTCCAGGTTGCACGTTAATGCTATAAATAGTATCATAATACGTTTTCGGATACCCTTGTCATAAATGGTTCTGATTTTGAAAATTTGGTTTGGTTCATGTGGTGCTCCCGTAAATTTTGAGATATTTCGTGTATAAGTGAATTATTTTGGTCAATTTGATTGTTGTCGCACATTATAATAGTTAATTGTGACACGCAATACGTTTGTACTGTTTTGACTCTAAAATTATATAAGTTTATTCGTTTATATAAAGAATTTTGACAGGTGTTCAAATATTTTTTTCATTTGTTCCAATGACAATTTGAATAATTTATTCAATAATATTTTTAAGTTCTTGTTGGTGTTGGATTGTTTAAGTGCCTAATGACAGTTATTGAAAAGAACGGTGAATACGTGGAATATAAATTGAATAAACACTATAGTCCGGATCGTCCAGCTGACAACGTGTGAACCATCTAAAAGAACATTACGTGTTATATTATTTTTATTTCGTTATTTTATTTTATAGCAACGTATTTTATATTATTCGTTATAGATTCATTTTGTGGACGTTGGACGATCGAAGTGTGCGCGGGAGATGCCTATTGGTGGCGATGAGGTTCGCAACCCATCACACGAAAAGAGAAGGATAGAGTGCAGCATCGGTTAAAGTGTGGCAGTCCATTCTTTCTGCCTACCACTTCGGGAAGACGGCGTGATGGTTAGTGAGTCGATTGTAGCAGGTTTTCCTCGGTCTACTTATTTTTCTAGTTCCATATACGTCTTTACATATGATTTATTCACCGTTCTTAATTCGTTCATTATTTTCAAACCATGTTAACGATCCTTCCATTATTTTTTTTCAAAACACTTTCATTCGCACTGCATTCATTCCTTATATTTGCATTAGACACTATCATATAAAAAATAAATTACACATTCGTCTTAGAGATTTCATTTCTACTGCATTCTTTCGGCCTACCCATCCAGGGTGATGGCATGATGGTTCGTTAGTTTACAATGTAACATTATGAGATCTTTGTTCAATCTGCGTTCAATGCAGCAGCAAGACTCATTAAAGACATTCTAAAAAAGTCCCATATAACATCTTAAAGAACTTCACTGGCTTAAAAGACCAGAAAAAATCCAGTATATACTCTTCTGGACAGTTTTCAAAGCGCTACATGGAATGGCACCAAGTTATATATCTGAACTCTGTATAACGGACAGCCTAAATACAAGGAAATCCACACATCGCTCGGCGAACTCCTCAGCAATAGGAAGATTAGTTGAGCCAAAGCGTTACCCTAGTACAAATTTCGGGGATCGAGCGTTTGCGGTAGCCGGTCCATCAGCTTGGAACAATCTTCCTTCACATCTCAGATGCATAAATGATCCGACAGACTTCAGATCTAAGCTGAAAACCCATCGTTTTCATATTTCATACCCAATTTAAAACTTGCATATTTTGTTATATTCTTCTTCTTCTTCTTCACTTTTGGTAGACTCGAGAGTCTGTTATTTCAGGCGGGTTCTCTTAAGACGCTGAACTCCAGCTTTCTCTCCACCGTTTCGGGGGTCTTCCTGGTGGGCGTTGTCAGTTTGGCGTTCCATGGAGAGCTATGTGTGGTATCCTATTTGAGCTCATCCTTTCTCCATGTTGATGCCAGTATCGCCGTCTTTGACGTCCCCATCTGACCACATCTTCGACCTCGCATATTTCTCGGATTGCTGTATTCCTAACTCGATCACGTAGGGTCTTGCCATCTATACCGCTATTATACTTTCTAATCGATCGCGAATATCAATCAGATGCAGCGTTCACATTTAGATTTAAAACATGTTTTAATGCGACCTTAAGGTGATTCAATCACAAAAACGGCGCTTTAAAAGTTAGCATGTTATAACTAACTAACTAACTAACCATCACGCCGTCTCCCCGAAAGGGTAGGCAGAAAGAATGGACTGTCACACTTTAACCGATGCGGCACTCCATCCTTCTCTTTTCGCCCCGCGGGAGACGCGGTGTGATGGGTTGCGAACCTCATCGCCACCAATAGGCATCTCCCGCGCACACTTCGATCTTCCAACATCCACAAAATAAATCTAAAACTAATAATATAAAATACAATGATATAAAATAAAATAACAAAATGAAAATAATTTAATACAAAATGTTATTTTTAGATGGTGCACATTTGTCTATTTAATTTATATTCCACGAATCCACCGTTTTTTTAATTTAGCACATAATGTAATAACACATAATGTTTTTCCGATGTTGCACATGTTGACATGGACGATCCGGACTTTTGTGTTTATATAATTTATGTTACACATATCCACCGTTTTTTAAATTAGCTGTTATATGATTTAATTAATGTTCCACGTATCCACTTTTTTTTAGCATATTATTATTATTATTATTATTATTATGTAACATAATACATTATGAGATGGTCGGTAGCTACGTAATTGCATTATACTTTAATATCTCCGCTTTCATCACCTTCAAAATAAGTAATAATTTTTCAGTGTTCCTAATCTTCTAGCGGCTCTAGTATAAGCTTATTACGCTAAGAAGTGAATACCTTTCGGAGCTTTACATAATTTCTTAGCTAAAGTTGCGGCCAGAAGTTACTAATCTCCTTGTATACAGTACGGAGTTCCTTGTACAGGCTATGGGGCCAGATATACATTGTACAACCCACCTCTCGCTTCTTACGCAGGCAACCTTGGTCTCACTTGATACTCGGTACTGTAGGGTCACTTTGTCTTAGCGGCGACTTAATTACTCAAGTAATATCCAACAAGCAAACTGCACGACGCAGTTTTTAATTACCAAATTATTATATAAACATTATTTTTCTTCTTCTTCTTCTTCCTTATTGTAGACTTATGTGGTTTGTTCTCCAAAGTGTTACTCCTCCTGTGAGGTAGATTCCCAGCTGTCTTTCCATCTTTTAGGAGGTCTTCCACGAGGACGAGTCCCATGAGGTTGATTATGCAATGCTTTATAGGGGAGTCTGGTGGTATCCATTCTTTGAACATGACCGTACCAGTCCCTTTTTTGCTATCTGCTTCATCTTATAATATCCTCAACCTCACATATCTCTCTTATTTTGGTGTTCCTCACGCGATCTCTCAGTGTCTTGCCTGCTATCGCCCTTTTTATAAATTGTCATAATCTGGTTGATTTGAAAAATTCTTCTTCCTTATTGTAGACCTATGTGAGTGCCAGAACACATAGGTCTACAATAAGGAAGAAGAAGAAGAGGAAGAAGAAGAGTTGTTATCAATCTTAGTGGTACAATTTTTCCACCCCTATAAAACATTTTTTCAATCAAACTGCTCCTGTCATTAATAGAGCGCCATAACAAGCCGACCCCTCTGTACGAGGCACTGATATAATCACTTACACCGCCGGCACAGTGAAGTCACGTGGTGGGGTAATTGATTATCCGAATGGAACCGGAAGTGGCCCCCACCCCTCCCCCGGGAGCACCGGAACAGGTGAACCAGATTCTAACCTTCTTTGCGTGCCGCCGGGAATTAGATCCTTCAAGAAAAATGTGTGCTACGCCCCTGGAAAATTATTTGACAGACGTGATAATAATTACCCGCGTGCCTACCCACTTGTGGTTCTTCTTCTTCTTCTAAGCTTTAATATTTTATACATTTTAATATGATGATTTGGACACATGGAAAGTATGAATGAAGAAATAATGGTAAAGAATGTGTATGTTAACGACGTAAACGGAACTAGAAATAGAGGATGATTGAGAAAAACGTGGCACAATTAAATAAATCAAATGTTGAATGTAGGAAGTATGTTTACAAAGGATGGGAGATGGATTTTGAATGAAGAGTTGGGGCAGAAAACACACACGGAGAAATTTGATATCCTGTATAAACAGATCGCAAGATGTACAATATACGAGTACAACGTATATATAAACGACGTAAATGGAGCTAGAAATAGAGGTAGGCCGAGGAAAACGTGTCACGATCAAATGAATCAAATATTAAATGTTAGTCACGTGAGAGGTCGGAGAAAACTACGTGCGTGCATGACACAATGTATGAATGTAGTGGATTCGAGAGAAATATATCAGGTCAGACCAGTGTGGCGGTCCATTCTTCCTGCCTAACCCTCCGGGGAGACGGCGTGATAGTGAGTTAACAATGATATAAAACCCCATATCAAATAATTTTATTTCAATTTATACGAATGACATGTTTCGCCTTCCTAAGGCAACATCAAATGTACAAAGAACCATTTAATAATGCCTTAGACAGACAAAACATTTCATTCTTCTTCATTCTCTTCAATGTCCCCACAGCCCATATCGAGTCTCCATAATTCCTCGCCTCTAACTCCTCCTGTCCTCCGCTTTGACCCTCCAATCTGGCACTCTCATCTCATCTCTCACAACTTCATCCTCCCACCGCAGCCCTGGTCATCCAATTGGTCTTCTACCACCTGGGTGCCACTCCAGCATTATTTTTGGGGATCGCGATGACGGCATCCTCAGCACGTGACTGGCCCATATTAGTCTATTCAGTCTGACCTATATGAAGAGAATAAGAGTTTTGTTAATATTGTACATCTCGTCATTATGCCGCACTCTTCAACTTTCGCCGTCATTCACAGGTCCCAGGATTCTGTGCAGCACCGTTCTCTCAAAAGTATCCAGTCGCTCTGCGGATTTCGCTGTCATAGTCCACGCCTCACACCCATATATCACCACTCTTCGAATGATGGTATTATACAAAGTGATTTTAGTTTTCCTGGATACATTTCTTAATTTGATCACTTGCAGTAGAGAGAAGAAATTATATTGTCTATTGTGATTCTTCTTTTGTTTTTTGTGATCTTCATTGATGGTATGGACGAACCCGGGTAATTGACCACTATCTTTAAGTTGTTAAACGTAAGTGAAGTCCTCCATCATTTTAAATTTGTAAAGTTAAACATGTCATTCACATAAATTAAAACAAATCTTCTAGAAAACAGACGTTTTTATCCGTATTAATTATTCATAATTGGTATTATTTTTCAAGTATCAAGGCATAGACCTGGTGGGGGGAGCTGATCTGCGGGAAGAAATACCCCAAGTAAACAAGGCAGCTGCAATCTCTGGGGCTCTAAAATCCACAATATGAAAAAACACAGACATGGCCATTAAGAGTGAGATGAGAATCTATAAAGCATGCGTAAGACCAATAATAACATACAGCGTCGAAGCAAGGGCAGACACAGTAAGGACCAAACAAGTTTTGAGGACTTCCGAGATGAAGACACTGATGACTATAGCAGGCAAGACACTGAGAGATCGCGTGAGGAACACCAGAATAAGAGAGATATGTGAGGTTGAGGATATTATAAGATGGAGCAGACAGCGAAAAAGGGACTGGTACGGTCATGTTCAAAGAATGGACACCACCAGACTCCCCTATATTGCATTGCATAATCAGCCTCACAGGAGGAGCAATACTCTGGAGAACAGATAACATAGTAATAATTTTAAAAAATTATGTTGTTTAAACTACTTCCACTTTTGTCTTTATTTAGACAGCGACTGGTTTCGCCAGGCTCGCTGGCATCGACAGACTGGTGACATTATTGTAAACTAAGTTCTTTATATACTCGTACATACAGATCAGGGGTGATAAACATGATTCTATTATCTCGTATGCTGTACCACTTTCCAGTTTCCGCGTCTATCCAGAATTTTTGTGCCTTTACGATGGCTCTCTTGGCAGCTGGGCTCTTCGACTTCGTGTTGAGGCTCGTGTATCTTGGGGTGATGTTCCTCTTTTTGCACTCTCGGTTGAACCAAATATGTTAGGTAGCCATACGTAATTTCAGTTAAGTTTTATATAGTGGTTTTTCAGTGTAGCTTCATGTTTCATGTTCAAGCATGTTTACCACCCCTGATCTGTATGTATATAAAGGACTAAGTTTACAATAGTGTCACCAGTCTGTCGATGCCAGCGAGCCTGGCGAAACCGGTCGCTGTCTAAATAAAGACAAAAGTGGAAGTTGTTAAAAAACATCGTTTTATTTAATTACTAGCTGACCCGGCAACGCTTCGCTATTGCTAAATTCGAGTATATAAATAAATCCAATATATATTCAATAAATACAATTGAAGTTCAATATCAATTAGTTTATTTATTGGATTAAATGACATGTGTATGGATGCAAAAATGTGTGTCTATATCTATAAAACAATGTTTCAATCCAAGCAAACTCGCTGTGAATTTTAAACTTGAATACATATTACTAATGTAATTGAAAAACAATTTTTTGAATATTTTATACGAAATTTAATAATCAAATAAACAATATTATATCACATTTGCACAAAACATTCATATGTTTAGAGAAACAAAACTCTTGATTTTGTTGTCCATGAAATTCACATCAGAGCCAATAAAGTAAGTTTCTACGATCGTGATTTCGGCACTGCGAGTCCGTTGGCGTGGAATAGTAATATAGATGATAATACTATTATACATAAGCCTCCCTTCCCGACTTCCACAACTCTCTATCCCTCGCCGCTCTGCGCCATTGACCTCCTGCCACTCGTTTAATGTCATCAGACCATCTTGCTTGTGGTCTGCCAGAATTTGTGTAGCTGTTTCTCTTTCACCACTCCAGACCAGAAGATCTTATCATCCGTTGCCCTTGCTTTATGACCGATCCCATTCCATTTAAACATTAATTATTTTACACGCTGCATCGGCAGCTTTGGACCGATATTTAATTCATTAGTTTGGTTCCTAGAAATAAAATAAAACTATTAGAATTGCCATAAGGCGGACACGGAAGAGGCGCATAAGGCAAATTTTCAATTTCCATACAATGAATGAATTACAAATGTTGTTCACTTGTCTTCATCGAATAAGGTAACGGCACCAGTAATGGACAGACCTTCGGTTATGGACAAAAGTTTTTAAAAATCTTAAAAATAAGAAATATTGAAAAATTATTCATACTTTCAACATTGAACTATAAACTATAGATCCTTCTCTGTCAACTGACATAAATTTCATTCCAATCTGCCATTATTTTGCGAAAGAACGGACATTTATACGACCCCACGCGAACGACATTTGCAAAATTCCTAATTTCTTTGCAGAATTCATTAGTGAGGTGAGTAGATGTTTTGTAATAATTCATAGAAATCTTAGTAATTACTTATTATAAAATTGAATAATGGGTTTCGTAGACAAATCATAGATACGAAATCATACTAAATTCATATGTAGCTACTTGTACAGTTTGTCAAATTTGAATGTTCATTACTGATAATCGATTTTCAATTCGAACCAGTGATGGACAATAATGTCCAGAACCGAGTATACTTGTTTACATCGCAATTAAAGTTAATTTATGACAATTTAAATCTGTAATGTCAGGTTTCTTCTAAAAATGATTTACTGAAAGACCCTAGCAGGATATTAATGCAGATGAAAGTGATTTTTTTTTGTCACCGAAATCTGGTTGATCAACACCTGGTTATGAAAAAAAAAAACTTACGGTTTTACACACTGCCAATGCTGCAAGTCTTTTAGCACCACCGATGATAGTGTTTGCTTATGAACATATCCCAAAACCAATTTCTGATAGAGTACCGGAGACTTGGGGAATCAGGAGGTCAGAATCAGGGTGGTGATGAATCAGTATAGTGATACATTCTATGAGAGCAAAATCCAGTTACCAGTCCTTTTCTTTTTGGACGGCCATGGATCGCATTTAACTACCCATCTTTCCGACTTCTGTTCAGAGAATGGAATAGAAGTAGTTGCCTTGTATCCAAATAGCACACATATATTGCAGCTGATGGATGCTGCTGTCTTCCGACCGCTTAAAGTATTCTGGGAGAAGGAAGTTACTAAGTGGAAGACCATCCAGGTCAGGAGGCCATTTATCTATGGGAAACACCTTCAGATGGCCGGAAAGTCCCGATTAGATTTGGTACAAAATGGAAGACATTGTGGAAAGGATTAAAGAACCTTTAATAAAGTAATGGAGATGGAAAAATATTTACCTGACATCTTTGTGCCCTAAAGAGGTGGTGCTAAGAATAATTCAAACAAAAAAAAAACGTTTTTGTAATACGTTCAATACTAAATGTCCATTACCGGACGTTGTTCATTACCCATTGTCCATATTTAAATTTAATCTGTCCATCACTGGTGATTAGAATTGACTGTGGTCATCTAACTTTTTGTATTTAAACCTGTAACCTTTAATTATTTTCATTATTAAAAACGATTCCCAACAAACCATTCTATTATTTTTTCACATCACCTGATTTAATTTCCTAAAATTATCTTTAAAACGGTCATTGAGTCTACATTTTCTTAAACTGTCCATCACTGGTGCCTTTACCTTATGTGGGGAAATTTCAAATATGAATGTGGATTTTCTTCATATAAAAGGCAGTTCATGCTACATATATGCATAATAATAATAATAACAATAATTAGGCTAAATTGTCAAATTTATTAAATGAATCAAATTTTGGAGACGCGTGAAACATAAATGTGGAGGAAGCTAGAGAGGTTTGCCAGGATAGAGTTGTGTGGCGGTCAATTCTCTCTGCCTACCCCTGCAGGGAAACGGCATGACGGTTTGTTTGTTTGTTTAATTTGTATAGCGCCGTTTTCGTGAATAGCTCACCTATTACATGCTGGAGATTTTAGATACATTACCTGAACGGCAAAAATAACTACCAAAATCTATGCTAATAAATCTCGTAGATCCCTAGGTTATATGGCCTATCCAAACTTCATAAAACAAACACCCCCCTATCAGACCAGTGGTACATAAATTGTCTATATTATTATGTAACAAATTAAACCACTTAATCCAATGTAAACCTGTACATACCATTACAAATTAGTTCATAAAGATAACAACATGTCTTGTGATATCATCCTCTGGACATGCGCATTCCAGTATCTTCTGCGTTGTTTTCCCCATCCTCTGCACATGCGCAATCCATTATCTTCTGCGTTGTCTTCCCCATCCTTAAGCAAATGAAATAACCTGAAAGCAATTTAATTATCTTTAAATATTTTAAATCTCAGCATAATGTAGAATTTAATGGAGTGGAATGGAAAAGAAAGTAGAATTGCAACATGCAGATGCACCAATATGGCTCATTAACAAAATAATTTCAATCCCAATACAAAAATATCCCCATTAGACCAGTGGTCTCTCACACCAGGCTCCTCTAGTGAATTATTTTATCAAAACTTAATATCTTATCCCAAAGATATAGATTTTCGCCCTGCCAGAATAATTTTACATTAAAATAACATTATTAAAATAGATTATACCAATTAAATAACTAATTATTACACTACGAAACGTCATAACCTAAAATGACACGTTAGTAAAACGAATAAATCAATTGTCTATAAACTGTAAATTTAAAAACCTTACCTGAAATTAATAATGTAATTTTCATATATGAATGAAAACTACTAAAAATAGCTTATGTGTAATGTGAAAATGAGCCGGTTCTCATTCGCCACTCCAGGGTACATCTAATTCACTGATCATCCGTTGTTTGACTGATCTAATTCCATTTTAACGAAGTTATTTTGCACGCTGCATTGGTAATTTTCGTCCCATCTCTGATCTGTTACTTTATTTTCCTAGAAATAAACGGAAAAAGTCATAAGAATTGTGTCATTCATTCATATTGTAATTCATATTGTATATCATTAGAACTTTCTTACCGTTGCTGTGGTAATGTAACAATTTCCCTGACGAAAGTATGCGTATAAAGAAAACGGCAAAATAGAATAAACTGAAAATATATTTATGAATTAGAAATATAAATATTATATTATACTTACGGAAGCAAGTTTCTTCACATTCTTTTAGAGAGCCTCGACGTCCAATATTTTATATTTTCGCTATCATCCTTTGAAATAACCTGAAAGCAATTTAATTATCATTGAATATTTTTAATCCCAGAAACTTCATAACCTAAAATTACATAGATATGATACGTAAGTAAAACGATATATAATTTCTTCTCTATTCGATATTATTTAGAAATATAACATTGAAATATGTAATGCGGAAATATAATATGTATTCATTTCAACGGCAAAATAGAATAACTTGAAGATATATATGAATTAGAAATATAAATATACCTACAAAATAAATATTACGACGTACGATTGACAGTTCAGAGACCACGTGACCAATCGAACGGCTAGAATTCTAGAAAACAAATTAAAATATGTTCACAAACGTTCAAGCGAGTAATATTTAATATCATGTGAAAATGGAAATTATAATAATATATAACTCACAGCTCAATTGATTTATCATATTAATATTGGAAGATTATCATTAAGTAATCACCGTCGAACGTAGGAGAAACGAATAAGTTTCAGCCACACGAAAAAATAAAATTTCGTTCATAACCTCAAAATGACGCGTAAAAATTATACTCGCCAAAATTAAGAAGCATAATTACCTGTCTGCATTAATGTACATTAAAATAACACCAATAAAATAGACTGTACCAATTAAACAACCAATTATTTTAGTACGTAATAAGTAAAACGTATTAAGTATTATACATCCCAAAGTAAAACGCAATATATTGGACTGTCAGAAAGAAAAACACATTGTTGCCACTACACAAAATTACATGGAGACTGAATTCTCTCCAGACCATGTCAAACGAATATAGACTCAAAAGATTGATACTCAGGTGATACGAACATTAAGGTCTATATTCGTTTGCACTACGAAAATTTTCAATTAATTGATTAATTTATAAAGTTAATTAGAGCTCGATTAATAACAAAAATATGCCTATGACGACCGCTGAATTCCACTTAGTCCATTCTCTAAGTTTCAGAAGGATCTGTTGAGGAATCACCGAGAAAGAAGGAGACACACACAACCCGGATTGTGTTTTATTTATATGTAGATGTAGATTATTTAAAATGAACTTCCATCAAAGGATTTCAGTAAAATCATTTGATTATCTTAAAAAAGATAACATAGGTCTAAATCAAATCAAATCAAATCAGTTTATTTTCTCAAAAGACATTACAAACATTTTTTATAGTTTAAGGCATCTAGTGAGAACAGGTAAAACATAAGGAATATACAATACCAGGAACGCATGAGAGATGGTTCGACATTAGAAATACAAAATACTCTCCAAAGTCAAGAGTATTTGTCCTTTGAATGTACTTTCACGAATATGAAAGACATCGATCTCCGAAGCGATCATTTTCAGCAGTTTGATTGCTCTCCCGACCGGCATCACCAGAGGCAGGTTGGTTCTGCATGCTGGGAGATAAAACAGTCTGTGCTGACGCTGTCGAAGATAGCCATCCGGAACATAAAGATGGATAGCCTCCAAGATGATGGAGTTCTCAAAGAATCCCCTGATAAGTCTGAAGAAATGGATAAGTGTGCACTCATCCCTTCTTATCTGTAAACTATTGGTCCCCAGCATGCCCAAGAGGAATGCAGTGGGATAAAGCCACGGATAGCTACCAAACTCCCTCATGTAGAGATATCTCAGAAATCTTTTCTGAACCCTCTCTAACATGAGCGAGTATCTCGCCTCGTGGGGACTCCATATCACCGAGCCACACTCGAGCCGGCTCCGGACCAATGAGTTATACAATATTCGCAAAACATAGGGATTCTTGAAAACTCTACCAGTTCGGAGAATAAATCCCAACATTTTCAGTGCAACTCCACATATTTTCTCGATGTGAGCATGGAAAGTCAGCCTACTTTCATAAACGATACCAAGATCCTTTATCGTTGAAACACGCTTAAGTTGCTGGTTATCCATTGTGTATCTGTAATAAACAGTACGCAATGCTCTCGTAAAAGATAAAATTACGCATTTAGAGATATTGAAATAAATTTGATTGGTTTTACTCCAGCGGACGATATTATTTATATCTGACTGGAGATGGAGGCAATCTTCGGGGCTTTTTATCTCAAGGAATAATTTAAGATCATCTGCAAATAAAAGAAATCGCGAAAATTGTATAACCCTCGCGACATCATTAATGAAGATGGTGAAGAGGAGTGGACCAAGGTTTGAGCCCTGTGGCACTCCGGAATATACGGGAAAAAGTGCAGATTGAAATATACCGTATGAGGCAAACTGTTTCCTCTCCCTCAGGTAGCTAATAAAAAATAAAACCAACTTAGAAGAGAAACCAATTTCCGACAGCTTTCGCAGAAGTACATCATGGTTGACGGTATCAAAGGCTTTAGAAAAGTCATTATAAGAGCAGTCAACCTGGTGACCATTGTCCAAAGCCCTTGTCACATATTCTGTGAAAATCATCAGATAGATCATCAGATAGACAATAAAGAAGTAGAAGAAGAAGGTATTATACTAAATTTCAATATGTAATTCGTGTACAAAGTAAGTACTTTTCGGTGTATTGGTTTGGAAAGTACTTACTTGCTGCTTAATCAGGTTTAACATAACGATTCTCCTATCGAGTGGGAGACATTAACCCGCGGCGTGGGGCTAACGTCAGAGGGGTCGTTGCAAATGAGAGCATTAAGCCATTAAGTCGCACCAAATGGACCACTTTTCTCAATTTGCAATATTTGCAGAGCTGTAAAAATACCTAATTATGCAATTATTATCATTGCCACTTCTTCTCGGAACAGTACACGTGTGAACTTTTTTATTTTGGCCTAATGAAACAATTATTTTAATGGCTTTTGCTTTTTCGTAAGCGAACAAAATCTCTAGCGGTTTTAATAGCAAATGAAAACAGAAAGAGGTTTCTGCTTTATACGGTATAAATATTATTATTTAAGTATAAATAAGCACAAATAACTTAGTTAACACCACTTTATTATGAGTATATTTATTTGTCTACATGTTTCGAAAGCAATGCTTTAATCTTCAGGAACAACAGAATACTTGTGTTGTGCTTATTTATATTTATTTGTGCTTATTTATACTTATTGAATATGTCACCACAAAGTTTAAAACATATAGAAGATTCTTTCTTCACAAAATTATTATTATTTTGTTGAATCGCTCTTTTAAATAATTACAGCGCGAGCCAAATCGATGCAATGGATAAAGCTATCATATTTATTCTCGTGACATGTGATAGGTAGCTAATATATCGCCATTTTATCATCACGTAAATTCTACACCAGACCAAAGACAGTTGTAACTCACACACTTCCATCACCAGGAATCGAGCCTGGGACCTTCGATATGGTAGTCAAACCACTTACCGCTCGGCCACGAAGGTCGTCAAATCAAATAAATACATGTATCAATGCACACTGATTTATATATGATGAATTGTATGAATTGTATAATTGAGCACAGAAAACAACCCCTAATTATTAACCCCTATCGTACAGTTGGCTACATTTGCAGTTCAAAAAACTGGTATTCAACTTCGGAAGACAACATTTGCATTTCTTCTATAATATATTCGCCTTCACTCTGTGTTGTGGATTCATATTTGAATAAATATAATTATACTTTGTATTACAACACTTATTTTCACTTAAGTCTGTTTGTTACAAGTAACATGTTTCGGTTACAAGTAATCTTTCTCAATTTATACAGTTTTAACAATCAAATATTATACCTATGTTGTGTTTTATTTGATAAAGGTTACTTGTAACCGAAACATTTGATAAAGGTTACTTGTAACCGAAACATGTATTTGTTCAGTGAAAATAAAAAGTATAGTAATACAAAGTATAATTTCAAATAACACTTGCAGCTAATAAACCTTTTTACTTTAGTTCCTTATAACTAAATTGTATATAATATTATCAACTTTTAGTCCCATTTTGGGTCCGAAATGGTTTTTATAGAGGATATATCGTGGATATTCTGCGAAAAAGCACTAAGTCAAAATGACTACTTCTGAGATGATTGAAGCTCAAAGTTTGTAAGGATATAACAATTTTTTATACTAAACATTACTAAGCCAATTTGAAAAAATGGCAAATTGATCTACTAACTACATTTTATTTACTAGTTTAATAAATTCTAACTGAACTATCAGCACATTTTTTTTCAAAATAATAGTGGATTGACATAACTTTGTGCATTTTCCCTGATACATAATACATTATGGTATTCAAATTGAAGTCACATTGTCACTTTGTGAGAAATGTTTTTTTTTCTTCAATCAAAAAAGTTATGCAATTATTTTATCTTATGTACAGTAGTACCGATTACCAGGATATCATGTCGCCGACCAACATTCTCACATGTTTTCAACTCAGTACTGCTCCATAAGCTCCGCTGAATACATCCGAAATATTGTTATTGATAATTTATCATCAAAAATATATCCAGGGAATTTGCATTTAGTCCCTTGGTACTTTTCCCTGAACGGATATACGAGTATGTTATATTGACTTATTACAGAAAATATCTCGACTTTTAGTGAAGATAAGACGTTTTTGCAGATTGTAGAGAATTTTTCAACAGTACCTATAACCTCATCATTAAGTCAAAACAGAAAAATTTTGACTTAGTGTTTTTTTCGCAGAATACCCACGATATGTACTAAGGTCATTCATAAAATAAGGTTCCCATATTTTTTTTAAATATACAGCTTTATTGTTTTCCTTAGCATTATACATCATTTTAAAGCTTAAAACTTACTCTATTTTTCTACATAATCGCAGTTTCTGTCTAAACACTTTTGCAGACGATGCTCCAACTTTTGTATCCCCAAGTCATAAAATTCTGCCGCCATTTCTCTGAGAAATCGAATAACCTCTTCCTTGACTTCATCATCAGTATGGAAGCGCATTCCACCCAAGTGTTCCTTTAATTTTGGGAATAAGTGGTAATCACTAGGGGCTAGGTCCGGACTGTAGGGTGGGTGGGGCAAAACAGTTCAGCCAAAATCTGTCAGCAGTTCTTGAGTTTGATTTGAGACATGAGGTCGAGCGCTCAACACGTTTCTGCTTGTGGTTTTCTGTGAGCATTCGTGGTACCCACCGCGCACACACCTTTCGATAGCCTAATTTTTGTGTTAAAATTTTGGGAATTGTGGTGTTGGAAGTCCCAGGAATACGAAGAGCAAGTTCGTTAATGGTAATCCTCCGATCTTCAAGCATTATGCTCTCAACTTCGCATCTGGCGGAAACAGCGATGAGAAGCTCCATCTTCGATGGCTGCCAGGCCGCCACTGAGGGGTGTAGCGTGGCGGGAGTGGCAGGGATAGAGAGTGGAAGAGTTGATGAGTCAGCCAGTGTTGCTAGATTTCTCCCAGCGCGCCGCTATCTTTATTGACAGCATAGGGAACCTTACTTTACGAATTACCCTCGTATACTCGTATATTCAAAAAATAAAATTCGTTCATAAAATGTGTTTTTTTCTTCAATTTTTTAATGGTTACTGAAGGGGTTAATCTAACTTTGGTCAGTCGCAGTAAGCAAAGAGTGAAATGTTTTTTTTTTATTACGTAAACAATAACAAAAAGCTTAAATGAATAATTCTAATTTATCCGGGCCGACGAGGGCTTGTGTTGGGTCCAAAATTCATCACTAATCACACATACCCCGACTGAATAATTTCGCTTTGATCGGGGATTGACTTTTGGAGTTTCCGTGCAGCTGAAATATTCAGCAATATGGCCACCGGCCGTACCTACCTACCTACTCCAATAAATTTCCCGCTACATTCACATTATTTACAGATCGTTGATTTCCGCTGCCGTTCGGCCAAGTTTCAACAAACTTCGATGGAAGATCTCTACATTACAAACATTATGGCAACATTAATTACAAATTAATGATGTTGCCTATACAATGACGGAAAACTCTTCATTAAATATTTAATATAATAGAGTTCAAGTGAAAACCCTTATTTATTTAATTTATTAACACGATGTATGAATGTAGAGGAAGCTAGAGAAGTGTGTCGAGAAAAATCGGCGATCCAATATTTCTGCCTACCCCTTCGGAGAGATGGCATGAAGGTTGGTTAATTAGAATATTAATATTTTACTTTTCATAATGTATTGGTAAAAATGAAATTAATCCTTAAAATACCAGCCACATTTTGATTAGTTACTTAGTTAATACAAATAAAAACATCTGTTTTATAGAATGACATGTTTTGCGCGGGAGATGCCTTTTGGTGGCGATGAGGTTCGCAACCCATCACACGGCGTCTCTCGCGATTGCGAAAAGAGAAGGATGGAGTGCCGCATCGATTAAAGTGTGGCAGTCCATTCTTTCTGCGTACCCTTTCGGGGAGACGGCGTGATGGTTAGTTAGTTAGTTAGTTATTTATTTATTTCGACAGTAATCGATTCCCGGAATATTTTTATTCGTTTATATTGCGTATAACAAAAGGGAGTAAGCAAACAGTAATTGGTTATTAAGGACTACTTGGTCAGGGATGTACTCGTATAGTTAAATTCAGTAATAACAAAAATTCTCTCCATCCACTCTGCAACTGAATGGTGCGAATGTTGAAATGGTCGACCAATTTAAATACCTTGGCATTATCACTAAAGCGCTTGACCCGGACATTGACATAAAATGCAGAATTGAAGTTGCACAAACTGCATTTAAGAAAATGAGAACATTATTTTGCAACGATAATCTTATCCTGAAACTCCAACAAAGAATGATTAAATGATATATATGGTCTGTTCTACTATATGGCTGCGAAACCTGGACTCTGAAAGTGAATGTAATGAACCGGTTGGAAGCGTTCGAGATGTGAATATACCACAGATTGCTCCGTATACTGTGGACCGATAGGGTCAGTAATGCAGACATACTACAGAGAGCCAAATTAATCATATTTTAAAGGTTGGTCATGTTAAAAGTCGAAAAAATCGAAGTGCGTGTATGACTCGCTGTATGAAAGTGGTGGAAGCTAGAAAAGTGTGCCAGAATAGAGTAGTGTGGCGGTCCATTCTATCTGCCTACCCCTACGGGGAAACGGCGTGATGGTTTGTTTGTTGTTGTTGAGATATTTAATAATTAGTTAATGAAACTGCTAGTGGATTAATAATATTTGGCCAATTTATAATTGTGTATAAAATAAACAAAAATAGAGATTTTTTTTCTGTATTGGGTGGGTAGTCATTCAAAGAGTTATATTATCAAACTGGAAATAATCACAAGATTCCTTATAATTAATTTCAATAGTATTTTTGTCGGTCCATTAGGCAATTAGAAGTTGTGACAGTGAAGCCCATAAATCATTTTACAATGGATAGGTACATTGAATGCAAATCAAATCCTCTATAAAATCATTTTATAAATCTTCTCCACACCGAAAAAAGTTCATCACTTCAGTTCAGTCAGTTCTATCTGTCCTATTCTCGCGAACATTGTCTTTTATTAATTTTATTTTGACATAAACGCCCCAAGGGCTTTTACAGAAAATAAAATCCTTAGTTACAAAATTGTAGCGATTAATACATAGAAACATAAACAGGAGTCCTTCCGAGGGAAAAATTTTCGAACCTTTATGTGTATTTGTTCCTATGTCAATTTGAATAATTTCTTTGATATAATTTTGAAGTTTTTGCTGGAGTTGAGTTAGGTACCTAATTGAAGTCAATTAAAAGAACGGTTAGTTACTATTTGTAGGACAACATATTAAAGGTTGAAAATTAATAAATTAATAATAAAAATAATAAAAACAATGATTAGAAGGAACAATTACACAGAATATAGAGTCAAAAACGATGAATTATAATACTCGTACATGAAAGACGATAAATATTATAAGGAATAATTGACACGAAAATTTGACAGTTGATGTATTATTGTAACACCAGATGATGTCAACATAGGTTGACGAAACAGCTGTCGCGAAAAATAATAATGCAATTGTGATACATAAAACAAATTTTTGGTGTTCTTCTACCTTATGTACGGAAGCGAAGCATGGAACTGGATAATGAAGGATAAAAGTAGAATAAATGCAGTAGAAAGGAGATTTCTTAGACGAATGTGTGGATACTCTGTGTATGATAGAATGTCGAATGAAAATATAAGAAGTGAATGCGGTGCAAATGATGGTGTTATAAACAAAATAATTAAAGGATCATTAGGATGGTTTGGACATATGGAAAGAATGAATGAAGAAATAATGGTAAAAAAAATTATATGTTAACAATGTAAATGGAACCAGAAATAGAGGAAGACCGAGGAAAACGTGGCATGATCAAATAAATCAAATATTGAATGTCGGCCATGTGAGGAGTCAGAGAAATCGACGCGTTTGCATGACACGATGTATGAATGTTGAGGAATCGAGAGAAATATGTCAGGAAAGAAGAGTGTGGCAGTCCATTCTTTCTGCCTACTCTTTCGAGGAGACGGCGTGATGGTTAGTTAGTTAAAAAAATGTATTACATAAAACCAAGTTCGGCTTTATGGACATATAGAAATACACCTACGCTTATATACATATATACGAGTACACAAACACATACACACATAGATATGGGAGCGCATCTTAACTTTTTTGGATATAATGAAACAAAATGTGGCCATAATGTGTGTCACTGTACAGTTGGAAGTAATAAAATCAGAAATAGGAATCTTTTAAGTTCGCTTTATAAATATACTTCCGCTGTGGACTTGTTACTTTTTTAGCATTTAGTGTGGATCTGGGAGCGAAGCGGACATCTCGCTGGTCGAGCTTCGCCCCGCCAAATCCCCTGACAAATGCCGGGGATAAGGGCCGTGACGTTAACAAAGCGACAGGGATTCCCCGGGACGATAGTGTAAAATTCAGATTTGTCAGTGCACACAACAAGACATGATGGTAAACAGGCCTCACACCCCTCAGAAGTCAGACCGCCCGTGAGGAGGGCCAGATCAAGGATTTACTCGAATCTATTATTTGGTAATATATATATTCTGATTTTGAAAATTTGGTTTGGTTCATGTGGTACTCCTGTAAATTTGGAGATATTTCGTGTATAAGTGAATTGTTTTGGTCAATTTAACTGTTACCGCACTTTATAATAGTTAATTGTGACATACGTTTGTACTGTTTTGCTGTTAAAATTATATTAGTTTTATCGTTTTTATAAAGAATTTTGACAGGTGTAAAAATAAATTTTTCATTTGTTCCAATGACAATTTGAATAATTTCTGCAATATTATTTTAAAGTTCTTGCTGGTTAAGTGCCTAATTACAGCTAATTTAAAAAAACGATGGATTCGTGGAATATAAATTAAATAGTCAATATGTGCACCATCTAAAAAGAACATTTTGTGTTAAATTATTTTTATTTTGTTATTTTATTTTAAATCATTGCATTTTATATTAATTGTTTTAGATTTATTTTGTGGGTGTTGGACGATCGAAGTGTGCTCGGGAGATGCCTATTGGTGGCGATGAGGTTCGCAACCCATCACACCGCGTCTCCCGCGGGGCGAAAAGAGAAGGATGGAGTGCCGCTTCGGTTAAAGTTTGACGACAGTCCATTCATTCTGCCTACCCTTTCGGGGAGAAGGCGTGATGGTTAGTAAGTAAGAGTAGTTATTATGTAACTTCGGGTGTATTTAGCATTAACAATACTATTTTTGAACGCCTTGTATATGTTATGATACTTATCATATTAGTTCATATCAGCCGTCTGTCGTCCACTACTGAATGTAGACCTCTCCCAAAGTACACCACTGCCCCCTATCTATTACCGCTCTCATCCATCCACGTCCAACAATCCTTATTGTATCGTCGGTCCAGCAAGCAGAGGACGTCCAACTCTACGGAATCCACTCTAGAACCCGTTTTTCCCATCTGCTATCGGTTCTCTGACAAATATATCCAGCCCACTTCACTTTCTTCAGAGCCACCTTAGTCATATTGGTTAGACAACATCATTTTAAATATTTTCATTATATATTATCGTATTAAAAAATATATAGATATATTCGAAAACTTTGTTCAACTATTACGATAGCTTATTTATTGTATCTTGAACAATAATGTAAAACTCCATATTAAATAATTAATATAAATGAAAACGTGTTTCTTCGAGGAGTTTTATTAAGCATTTTATGGAATGACATGTTTCGCCCTTCTCAGGCATTATCATTTGATAATGCCTTAGAAGACAACTCCTACAAGACAGACGTTTTCATTTATATTAATTATTACGATAGACTTTGATACGAAGCCATTACTTGGTGGTTTTAAAATAAAATTAAACACTTTTTACTTAGTATAAACCACTCTACTATCAGTGCTCAAATCAAGAAACGTACACTGGAAAACCAAAATCATCCTATATAAAACAATCACCCGAACAGTAGTGACCTATGGGTGTGAGGCGTGGACAATGACAGCGAAATCCACAGAGAGACTGGATACTTTTAAGAGAAGGGTGCTGCGCAGAATTCTGGGACCTGTGAATGACGACGAGGCTGGAGAGTGTGGCATAATGACAAGCTGTACTATATTTACAAAGCTCCCAGTCTCTCCAAACAGGTCAGACTGAATAGACTGAGATGGGCCGGTCACGTGCAGAGGATGCCGTCATTGCGAACCCCAAAAAGATTGCTGGAGTGGCACCCAGGTGGTAGAAGACCAATTGGACGACCAAGGTTGCGATGGAAGGATGAAGTTGAGATAGATGAGGCGAAATTGTTACGAGTGTCAGATTGGAGGGTCGGAGCGGAGGACAGGAGGAGTTGGAGGCGAAGAATACTGTAGTCTAAGGCTAGATATGGGCTGTAAGGCCATCGAAGAAGAAGAAGATAAACAACTTTGTTGAGTAAGTAGCGCCAACCGGTTTCACTCTGTAGCGAGCTTCTTCAGGGCTTAACACAAACAGTTTGTTATTTGTATAGCCCTGAGGAAGCTTGCAATAAGTGAAATCGGTTGGCACAACTAACACAATAAAATGGTTTATACTAACAATGAGGAAGGCACGACATTATCAATTGACTTCGGGATAGGATTTTACAGGATTGTAGTACCCCCTAAGAATCTTCGATAATCAAAGTAAGAAAGCGTAATAACTAGCCAGTTTCTAGAAAAAAGTGTTTAAACATTTCACCATTGCTCATATATTCTTATTCTTCGTATTTTTGTCCTGTCACACCTCCGTGGTGCATAGGGCCTCAAGGAACCTTCTCCACCCGACTCTATTGCATGCCTGATGCCTAACATCATCCCAAGTGAGGCCTGCTGCCTTAACTTCGTCCTACAGGGCTCTTCTCCAGGTAGCTCTAGGTCTGCCTTGCTTCCTCTTTCCCCCCGTAGGCGACCAGTCTAGTGCGCCCTGAGCGATGCAGGCTGGGTTCCGTCTCAGAGTGTGACCGATCCACAGCCATTTGCATCTAGCGACTTGTTCTCAAATTGGTTTTTCGCCTGCCATGGTCCAGAGAATGGCATTTGATACTCTTTGGGGCCAATAGATCTTGATTATTGAGCGAAGGCACCTATTTATAAACACCTGGAGTTTTCCAATTACGTCCGCGGTAGATTTCCAAGTCTCACCATTGCTACATCTTCCTCCGTACCTCCCGAGCCTGATATCGTACTACCAAAGTAGCAAAATTTGCTCATATATAATATTGTAAATTTCGCCACTAGTATCGATAACTAGGTAGCTGAGAAGATAATTTAGCTTCTTTCTTTCGCTGATCAGCGGGTCTCCGGTTTAAATCCCGCGTCATGCGTTTTTCTACCTAACGGTGAAAAGTTTAAAGGCTTTTTTCTTGAAATCGGTTGGCTGATGTGCTTTCTTAATTTGAGTATGAACGACTATTAGGGGGTTCTACAATCCTACCTAATTCCATACCGAAGTTAATTTCCTATAAGATTGTATTTTCGATTTATTTTATGCTATTCATATTCTGTTGTTTTAAATAAAATCTTCTTTCTACACGAACAATAAAATCCCCCAAACGTTTTTCCGCCCTGTCGTCTCAGTTTTCCATCTCTCTTATCCACGTTTTATATTTCTCCTCTCGACTCATGACACGTGACTTTCTTCATCCTTCAGAACTCTCTTCTGACAGCTTATTAGTGAAATCCAAGAAGCCTGTTGCCAGATAATTTCATTACTTTTATTTGATGAGCCATCAAGTTCAAATTGAAATTTTCAGAGAAATCTGTATTTACCATACAGTAAGTGTCATAATAAAATAAATCTGTGGGCATTATATAGCTTATTCAAGTCTCAAATCACTTATGCTTTACACAAAAGTTAACTAACTAACTAACTAACCATCACGCCGTCTCCCCGGAGGAATAGGCAGAAATAATGGAACGCCACACTGTTCTGTCCTGACATACTTCTCTCGCTTCCTCTACATTCATACATCTTGTCATGCACGCGCGACGATTTCTCGGACTCATCACGTGACCGACATTTAATATTTGATTGATTTGATCGTGCCACGTTTTCCTCGGTCATCCTCTTTTTCATCGTCATGCACGATATTTTAGAGGGCTGGTCGTCTTCATCACAGGAAAAAAGTTTATATTCTGCATAATTAGATCGCAAGATCTACAATCAAAAGAAAAAGAAGAATAAAGAATGGTAAAAATAAAAAGATAAAGATAAAAAAAAATATATGTTACTACGTAAACGGGACTAAAAACAGACAACAAAAATTGACATGATCAAATCAACATAAAAAAATAAATGTCGACCGTGTGAAGAGACGGAGAAGTCAACGCGCGTGCATGACTCGATGTATGAATGTTGAGGATGTATGAATGAATGTTGGAAATAATAGTATGGCGGTTTACTTTTCTACTTTCTATACGGCTTGATGGTTAGTTAGTTGGTTTAACAATAAACTACATTCAGAATGTATGCCTAGCTTCCGAATCCAACTCTGCCCAAAATTTGCGATCGTAATCTGAAATTCACAATGAAATATTGAACCAAATATCTAAAATCTCGAAACGTCCTTTGAGATTTGTTACGTCTTCCGAGCCTTACAGAGGACAATTTGTTAAGGAATTCTTACTGCCGCATTTATGTTGGTTTCATTTCATATCAAAGGCCGGGAGGAAAAGAAAATTACGAAATAAAAGAAATCCTCCGAATTTATTTGCAGGAATTATTTTTAATATTCTCTGCTGAAGTACTCATTTGCGTATTGTTTACGTTAACTCCGATAAGGAACCTTTGTTCAGTATCGGTAAACAAAAGTTGGATAATACGGCATTTTGTTTGTTTTTTTAATTAACAAAAATTGTTAGCAATTCATTAAAATGTTCCCCATCTCGTAATGTTTTTTTTTTTTTGTATCAACTTAGGGTTAGTAAAGAATAGTAAAGAATATATATCGTATCATCTTATTTTAATGTCGTGTATGGTCCTCCAACGTCTTTAATTTTTTTTTCTCAAAATTGAATGCCGATGCAATTAAACAAAACAGACAATAGTTACTGATTCTGATTTTAAAAAATATGGTTTAATTCATGTGGTGCTCCTGTAAATTTGGAGATATTTCTTGTATAAGTGAATTGTTTTGGTCAAGTTGATTGTTGCCGCACTTTATGATAGTTATTTGTGACACAAAATACGTTTTCACTCTTCTGATGTTAAAATAATACAAGTTTTTTCGTTTATAAAAATAATTTTGACAGGTGTAAAAATAAAATTTTCATTTGTTCCAGTGACAATTTGAATAAATTCTTCAATCAAATTTTCAAGTTTTTGCTGGTGTTGGATTGTTTTAAGTGCCTAATTAAAATGAAAACAGTGGAATAAAAAATTAAATAAACACAAATGTCCGGATCGTCCAGCTGACGACAAGTGCACCATCTAAAAGAACATTATGTGTTAAATTATTTTTATGTGTTATTTTATTTTATATCATTGTATTTTATATAATTTGTTTTAGATTTATTATGTAGACGTTGAATGATCGAAGTGTGCGCGGGAGATGCCTATTGGTGGCGATGAGGTTCGCAACCCATCACACCGCATCTCTCGCGTTGGCGAAAAGAGAAGGATGGAGTGCAGCATCGATTAAAGTGTTGCAGTCCATTCTTTCTGTCTACCCTTTCGGGGAAACGGCGTGATGGTTAATTAGTATTATTAGACAATAGTATCCGGTTTAAAATGTTTGTTTTTAATTTCTGGAAATCAATCTAATCATATCAGTTTATTTTCTCAAATGATATTACAAACAAATTTTATAGTGTATGGCATCGAGAACAGGCATGTGTGGATACTCTGTGTATGATAGAGTGTCGAATGAAAATATAAGAATAAAAAATTATATTTTCATTCGACACTCTATCATACACAGAGTATCCACACATTCGTCTACGAGATCTCATTTCTACGGCATTTATTCTACTTTCATCCTTCTTTTGCCAGTTCCATGGTTCGCTTCCATACATAAGGGTCGGTAGAAGAAGGCGTTCATACTAAATATTTAATATAGGGTTTAACATCATTTTTCATGAAACAAAAATGAACTAATATTTAAAAGTGTCATTTTAGTAACCCTTAAAATCATAAATGCTTTTATAAAAACTCTTCACTTTTATCGGAGCCAAAATCGAATTATTTCATCTCGGCCCTTTGTTGCGAGTATAATTTTGGAATGGTCCTTTTGGATTTTTATCCTCTAATGCTTTCCATTAACAACAATATCAGTCGCCGTTGCGAAGGGCTCTTAAGCGGGAAAAGCTATTAGACCCTTTCAAAAAATCGCTTTGAATAGAGAATGTTTCAATTTCAATACGTTTTCCAGTGAAAGAACAACCCCGCGTAAACAATATCGATTCCGGCCTTTCCTGATATCTTAAGTTGGTCAAGAACGTGAAATTTGTAAGGACAGAGCCACCTTTGACCGATTTCTCGGATAATACATCAAAATGAGGACCGTTTGAAGCTTGCATGAATTCAAGGCGGAATAAAGAAGCATTTGAATCAAATACAAATATTTTATTCATGGATGTATTTTGATATTTTTTGTTTGATGTGGTTTTTAATATAAAAATTATTTATAAGCATCGATTTTCCAGCTTTCTTTACATTTCTTTATTGGATAAAACCTTGTTTTAATAACGTATTTTTAATTAATACAAATGAAAACGTATGTTTTCTAGAATTTTAATTTTAATTTATGGGAATGACATGTTCCACCTTTATAAGACATTATCAAATATTATTCACGTATATATTGATGGAAATGAGAAGTAAAAACAGAAACAGTTAGAGGGACAGTATATGACCGAGCCATAGAGGGCTCCGTCCACTTACCCGAAGCTGTTATAGGCGCAGCGGCGCCTTTCGTCAGCTTCACTCGTGCACTCCCTGGGCCTATCCCCCGTCCATGCGGGACTTACGTTAAAAAATAATAAGTGAAGGCCGAGGTGGCAAGAAAGGAGCTTTGAATGACTGCGCCAACTGCAAGGGTTCCGGTCTGCAGATGAGTTAGAGGGACATAGATAGAAGGTTCCCACCACCACCCGAGACTGTTATAGGACGCAGCGACGCCCTTTCGTCAGTCTCGCTGCACTGCCTTGGCCTGATCCCGTCCATCCGGGACTTACGTTACATTAATTTCCTTGTCATCAAGTTAAGGATGACAGGCCAACATTTAATCTAATATTTTAACCTTCTATCTCCCGCCCCAACTCGGAAACCTTTATTACAATTTTAATCAATACAATAATCTTAGCCTAGACACAAATAGATTAGAGGGAGTTAGAGCAGAGTTAGAAGGACAGCGGGGAGTTGACAGAAGGCTGTTGTCCAGGCTGCGGAATATAAGGGATTGTACCGGAATGAGTTAAGAACCCATGGCGCAGAACAGAAATGCCTTCGCTGTAGTGATCAGCAACATTAGAGGGACCTTACACGACACAAGAATAATTAGATATATAATAACATCATTTTTATAAGATGTCTTCTTCTTTTTTTCATTATTTATCATTGTATCACGTGATAGTATACGTACCAGTATTTCAGTTGTCATCGCTCGTTGGGCCCGTTAGCGAGCCGTGGGGTGATTTATTCTAGGGGCATATCGCTGTGTCGCTATCCCCGGTGAATGTTTCAAGAGACACCCTTGTCGTGCCGCTTATCGCGTGCTCCCAGGAATACGGGCTGCGACATCAGAGGGCGCCATCAATTTTTCATCTACATCATTTGTGTCTTACTTTGAACCGAACACGATCTAACTTTTCTGTAAATAACAATAAAAACATTTTTTCACAATATTATAGCATCACATTTTGATCTAGAGATAGTTTTGTTTACAGCACTAATTTTCAAACCAAATCAAACAAAGTCATTACTGCAAATAGAAATATATACACAGAAGCAATGATGGCAGTACATAATGGAGTTGTAGTGCCAACCCTCATGTATGGAAGTGAAGCTTGGAGCTGGCAAAAGAAGGATAAAAACAGGATAAACGCCGTAGAAATGAGATCACTAAGGAGAATATATGGGAAAACGTTGTATGATAGAATACCTAACGATTAAATAATTAAGAAATGTAAGGCAGATGACTGCAACATGGATAAAATTAAAAAAGAATCCCTGAGAGATGTTTTGGACAAATGGATCGAATGAATGAGAGTAGAATGGTTAAAAAGTTATACACAAGCAGCGTGAGTGGAAAAAGAATCCAAGAACGACCGAGGAAAACATGGCATGACCAAATTAATCAATTACTAAAAGGCGGTCACTTTCGAAGTCGGAATAATCGACGTACGTACATGGTACGATGTATGAATGTAGAGGAATCCCGAGAGGTATGCCAGGACAGAGCATTATTGCGATCCATCCTCTCTGCTTACCCCTGATGGTTAGTTAGTTAGTTATCAAATCAGTTTATTCACTCAAAAGACATTACAAACAGCATAAATGTTTAAGACATCTATTGAGTACTGGTAAAATATTATACACATACAACCTAATACCAGGAACGCATTAGAGATGGTTCGACATGAGGAAGACTAGATACTTTCTAATGTCGAGAGTATTTGTCCCCTGAACGTACCTTCACTAATATTAAAGACGTCGATCTCCGAGGAGACCGCGTTCAGCAGACTAATTGCTCTTCCCACCGGTGTCACCAGAGGCAGATTGGTTATTTTACTTACTCCCGGACAGTTTCGATACTATACTCGTACAATAATGAAAAGATAATTCTACGTGTCACACTCTTAAATTATTGAGTATCTTTTTGATAAACTTAAGATGTTAATATTGTGGAATTCTAAAATGACGAATTGTGTTGAAAAATAAAACACTGTTTTTTCCACGACTCCGTTTATTTTTCTAGACATGTTTCGAAGATTTTACGCCTTCATCGTCAGGAGAACGATACAAACTCTAAAAATTTTAGTCGTGGAAAATTTTTCAGATAAATTGGTAGAGAAGTTTTTGAGTCTGTAGGGTACACACATACGAACATTGTCTTTTATTGATAAAGTTAAAGACAACAAAATTATATAATAATGATTTAGACGTTTATATAAGTGCAAATAATAGATTACCTTCATATATTGCATTATACGACAGAAGTCACAGCTTGCCACGCGGAAAGTTCGCCATTTTAGGTTCAAACTCCCAATTGAATCTTCCCCTAGTTCGTTTAAACCCTAACGTTACCTAAGTAGCGTTCCTCGAAACTCCCGACATCCGTCTACTAAATTCACATTCGTCTGAATTTGTAAACATTTCGTTGACTTTCGTTTTACAAATTGACATGAATTTATATCTCATTACAATATACCTAACAATCAGACATTTGTATTTTTTGTATGTAAATTTCTTTAAAGTTATTTAAAATGTACAGTTTTGAAAAATAAAAATATGCATAAGGAGAGCAAAATTCGAATCTACTCGTACAAGACATGCGTATGTCCTATAATGACATATGGAATAAAAACGAGTGATGACAACTTTAATTACACTATTTACTATGTTGTTTTACATCGCTTCGTTCTCTCGATGATGAAGGTGTAAAACTTCCGAAACATGTCGAAAAAATATAACTAATAAATAAATAAAATACTTTTTTTTAATAATTAACAAACGTCAAAAAATCTGATTGAATTGTAAAAAGTGAAATAGATAATTTTTGCAGATTCGTATTTTTACCGCAATTGAATACTTTTAAATCAAAATGTTTCATTAATTCAAGGCTGGTTATTACAAAGGTGCTAAGTGGTTTAAACATAACAACAACAACAACAACATCAACAAATCATCACGCCGTTTCTCCGCAGGGGTAGGCAGAGAGAATGGACCACCACACTGCTCTATCCTGACACACCTCTCTAGCTTCCTCGTCCAATCTTCCGACTTCTAACACGACCAACCTTTAGAATTTGTTTAATTTAGTCATGCCATGTTTTCTTCGGTCTGTCTCGACTCCGCACTCCATTTACATTATTCACGTATACTTTCTTAACCAATATTTCTCCATCCATGTGCTCCATATGTCTGAACCATCGCAGCGATCCTTTCATAATTTTGTTCATAATACCTTCCTTCGCTCTACATTCCTTTCTTATATCAGAATTTGAAATTCTGTCGTATATCGTTCTACCACACATACTCGTACGTCAAAGGGACCTCATCTCTACCGCATTTATTCTACTTTCATCCTTCTTCTGACAGTTCCATGCTTTGCTTCCAAACATAAGCGTTGGGACAAGAACTCCATTGTGAACGGCCATTTTTGCTTTCATTGGTAAATTCCTGTTTCATTCACATTGTTGCCCTCACCAACCCTTCTTTCGACGTCACTATCCGTTCGGCCATACGCTGTGAACATACTACCTAAATACACAAATTCACTCACCTGCTACAAGTTCTCTTCGTTCACAATTATGTTACAGGGGTTCTCTTCGTTACGGTGCCAAGTTCTCTTCGTTCACACTTATGTTTAAACATAAAACAAAGAAAAAGAAAATAACGGTTTATTATGTGTAACAAATTTCATGTTTGAACTATACTTATTATTATGCAATCACTTTGTATTTTGCCATAGTTATTGGCCTTTATGTTTAACACCAATTGGGATTAAAATAATACGCATCTCCTGGACTGACATAGTCAACAAACGTTCTCCATAGAGCCAGGGTTGACAGAGAGTTGCTGACCAACATCAAAATCCGTAAGGTGTTCTACTTGGGCCATGTTCTGAGAGGCGAAAAATACGCACTGTTACATCTGATCTTAAAGGATAAGATTGAGGGTCGTCGAGGTGTTGGGAGAAGGCAGGTTTCCTGGCTGAGTAACATCCGAGAGTGGACAGGGTTGAGGACCGTGGAAGAGCTGTTCCGAGCTGCCCAGGACAGGGAGGCATACTCAAGGGTGATAGTCAACGTAGGGGAGACCTGACAGGACGAGAAGAAGAAGGGATTAAAAACTCATTTTTAATTCTTGGCACCTTTGTAATGTCCAGTCCTCAATTATTTTTTAATAAGTTTCACACTTATGAGATAGTGAATGCAAAACTGTATGATTTATGAAAGAAATAATACATTTTTAGCTCCGCCTCTGGGTATCATCTACAAACAGAGCACCTTCGGGTTTTGGTTCAAGATATTCGGAATCCAGAATCCAGACGAATTGTGGAACTGGAGCGGCTTAGCAAACATTCTGTGGAACTTATGGAACAGCTTAGGAACAAACCCCAACTCCGGATATCTCGGGGATACACCGACCCCCCCACCCCTGGCGCGAGACCTGGGAACTCCTTCAATAAAACGCCGCACTCTGCACGTGTGCGTGTAATTAAACTTTCCATATTCAATATCGCACATACACGTGCAAAATACGAAGCTTAAAAAGTATACAAATGCGTATGTATGCATGTTTAACAGTTCGTGGTATACACACAAACACACACACACACACACACACACACACACACACTTATATATCAAGCTACTAAGACCAACTTTGTGGCAGAGTGGCAATAGCCATTATTGCCAAACCGAAAGTCTCAGGATCGATTCCCGATTATGAGAGTGTGATTATCACGCTGTTATCGCCAGAAAAAAAATATGGGAACATTATTTTAAATAATGAAAACAAAAAAAAAATGGATACAAAATTTCTTTATTATTATGTATTTATTGTGCTTCCACTTGTGTTTATATTCGACCGGTTTCGGCAGCTTGCTGCCATCTTCTGGTCAGACGATAGGAAGGCGGGAATGTAGAATGTAGCGCACAACAATAAAATATATGAAAATCAAATATTATATAAAAACTTAAGTAGACTTTTCGGTTTTGAACAAATTTGCTATACAATAAAATGGAGTTAATGAATTTCCATCAAGAAAATTCAATATTTAAATATATACTTTAAATTTAGATAAACGTAAGGCATTAACACTGTAGAATAATTCCATAATGACTAACTAACTAACTAATTAACCATCACGCCGTTTCCCCGAAGGGGTAGGCAGAGAGGAAGGATCGCCACATTGTTCTATCCTGGCATAATTCTCGCGCCTCTTCTACATTCACATCGTGACATGCACACCCGTCGGTTGTTCCTACTTCGAACATGGCCGCCTTTCAGTAATTGATTAATTTGGTCATGCCATGTCTTCCTTGGTCTTCCACGACTTCTTTTCCCATTCATACTACTTGTATAAATCTTTTTAACCATTCTTCTCTCATCCATTCGTTCCATATGTCCAAAGCATCTTAGTAAACCTTTTTTGATTTCATTTATCACGCATTCATCCGCATTACATTCCTTTCTTACTTCATCATTAGATATTCTATCATACATTGTTTTCCCCCACATTCTTCTTAGCGACCTCATTTCTATGGCATTTATCCTACTTTCATCCTTCTTCTGTCAACTCCTAGCTTCACTTCCATTCATAATTGTCGGCACTAGAACTCCATTGTGCACTGCCACCTGCCAGCTTCAGTCGATATATTATATTTCTGAATTCCATAATGAGTTTATTTTTATCGACATGTTTCGGAGGCTTTACACCTTCATCATCAGGAGAACATATACACATAGAACGATATAAACTGATGAAGGTATAAAGCCTTCGAAACATGTAGAAAAAAAAAACAAAAGTGGAAAAGACAGTATTTCAATTCATGAAAAAAAAATGTATTTTGTTTTCAGAGCGGGTTTTTTGTTGTAGATTTCAAAATAAAATGTAAATCAAAAACGTATTTTGTTTTTTGAATGTATACAAATACTTGTAGACAAATACTGGATTTTACCCATTGCGGGTTAATCATTTTTAAGGATTAATTGTATCTCAATAGAGACGAAGATGTAAATTGTTTTTTGGAAACAGCATTAAGAATTAAAAATGATTAACCCGCAATGGGTAAAATCTCGAAATTGCCTACAAGTATTTGTATACATTCAAAAAATAAATTGTATAAAAAACTGGTCCAAGTTAAAAGCATAAAAATTGGAGATTGGATCTCCAGGCGTTGTCTAGCGGTATGATAATTGCGTAAGCCTTTCACATTGCATTAATAAAAAATTTCTACTTAATGCTTAAATATAATCATAATAGATGGCGCTAGTGTAGATTGACCTAAAAAATGTGAAGTGTTCTTAACATAGTAGCATATATACATCTTTCAAAAATTTGTCAGACGTGGTGGTCGTAAGAAGGGCGGAATGGGGAATGTTGTTAAGCATAAAGCGATCGCTTAACCCAACCAATGACAGGTCATAAGTCCTGTAAACGCCTCGACTACCATATTCTATTTACAAAAAAACAATTTACATATTCGTCTCTATTGAGATACAATTAATCCTTTAAAAAAATGTATTTATTTAGAACGATTTCAACCTTAAAGATTGATTGTATCTCAATAGAGACGAAGATGTAAATTGTTTTTTGGAAACAGAATATGGTGGTCGAGACGTTAACAGGACTTATGACCTGTCATTGATTGGGTTAAGCGATCGCTTTATGTTAACGACATTCCCCATTCCGCCCTTCTTACGAACACACCACGTCTGAAATATTTTTTTGGAAGTTGTATATATGCTACTATATTGCACCACACTTCACATGTTACTAGTTCAATCTACACTAGCGCCATCTATTAAGAATAGGCGTAAGCATTAAGCAGAAAATCTTTTATTAATGCAATGTGAAAGGCTACGTTTGCTAGACCTTACAGAAAATATTGTTACATATTTGTATGTATATAAATGTCCTCATTAAAATATAAACTCAGCATATCGGACTCATAGTTGTATCAAACGTATCTTAACAATGTCTTCCCAGTTCAAGTTTCAGAGCACCATTCCTCATAATTTATCTTTCATATTCTTTTGTCGAAAGTTTACCTACCTACGTCAATGGTATGTAAACATTATTCCAAATTCATATTTTATCTCAAAAGAGGCACGCATTCGTTTGTGAATAAATAAAAGCCTGGAGGGGGATGAGAAGTTTATTGAAAAAAAATATTTTTAAAAGGAACACAACATATTAATATGAAATGATGTTGTCTTGCGAAATATCCTCTCGAGCAAAATAAAAACACTAGAATTTGTTCTGCTTTTTCAGAACACGAATCGGCCAGTTCAAATCCCTAACGGCAAAGTAAATCTATCTCCCCTGCATTAATGATATGTAAGTTACGGATACTTTAGTAAATGATGCTGTTTCTATTTGGTTAATAACCTATTGCTGCCAATAAGTTCCCAACAATTTCTGTACCGTCACCCCATTTCCATTTGCACATGTTGTCCGGACTATCCGGACTTTTTGGTTAATTTAATTTATAATTCAATGTACCTATGTATCCACGGTTATTTAAAATAATTGGCAGAATCATAGACATAATCATAGGCAGTATAATAGACAGAATCATAGACAGAATCGTAGACAGAATTATAGACAGAATCATTGACGAAATCTTATATGTGATAACAGACGGAATCATAGACCGAAACATGCTCGATGACAGTTTGATAGTTACCCTGTCTTTGGTCTGGTATAAATTTAACGTGACAAAAAATGGCGAAAGATTAACAACCTATCACATATCGTGAGAATCAATAGCTAAATATTTGAATACAGTTATTGGGTTCAAATAACTTGCTGTATGTAAACGTGCTAAGCGACGGGAAATGACCACAATAAAGGACCAAGTGACATCCCAAGAACCAGCAAAACTTTGCTGCCAACCAATCCCTCGAATTGATACTAGCAAAGAAGTTACAGAAAATTGTGTTTAAATATTTATTGTTACCGCAATTAACATAGGATGTTTTTTTAGAGGTTTAGTTTTTAAACTGGCAACAATGTTCCTACAGACTGTCAATTTGACAATTGACAGTTGATTTGTAGTCAGTACGTTTTGCCATTTTACCATGAATAGATTGACGTCAGAACAGCGCTTACGAATTGTGCAAATTTATATTGATAATCATTGTTCAGTACGCCAAACTTATCATGCATTACATCCATTTTACAGTCGACAAAATCGTCCATCCGAGCAAGTTTTTCGGAAGACCATGAAAACTGGTACACTCCAGTGGAAAATACACATCCACAAAGACGACAATTGTCGAAAATTGGATTTCACGATTGCGCTTCATTCGAGCTAGCCGTGGCGCTCATATGCCCGAAATCAAATTTAAACAATAATGGCATAAAATAATCTATTAAATAAAGCCAATATCATAGACATTAACGTTATTTTAATGTGTTTTTTTTTTCATTTTGAATATGTATTGTATACCTCTAAAAAAAATACCCTTTACGTAACATTACTATCGATTGTTTTTTCTTAAATATGGATAGAAATTGCCATACATATTTTATAGATAATACTTTAGTATTTTTTAAACGGTCTACACAAGAACCACCACAGAGACAGCTTGACTTCTCTGCGCCGTAAAACAATATAACAGATATTATATTTTATACGATAAAACGAAAATGGAATAAGGAAGTGAGAGAACAAATTTTTCGTATTCAGATATAATTTCGTCCTTATTAGATTGAGACCTACTTATATTCCTTTCCGTGTCAGATCAGTTCAAATGTGCGTGCATCAATTTTAAATTGAGTTTTCTCCGCTGTTTACTGAAAGGCATACGAGTATAATAGAAGAGGTGAAGATACGTTTTTTATTTTCAATATCTGATGTATATTCATATTTGCATTGGACGGGTGGTGTGACAAACATTTACAGAATCATCAATCAGACAAGCACCGACAGAATCATAGACAGAATCATAAACAGAATCATAGACAGAATCATGGACAGAATCATAGACAGAATCATAGACAGAATCATAGACAGAATCATAGACAGAATCATAGACAGGATCATAGACATAATAATAGACAGAATCATAGACGGAATCATATACGGAATTATAAACAGAATCATAGACAGAATCTTAGACAAAATCATAAACAGAACCATAGACAGAAACGTGGACAGAGTTTAACTAACCTACTTACAATAACGCGGTCTCCCCGAAGGAGGTTAACAAAAATAATTGGCCGCCGTACTATTCTTTCCTGACATACTTCTCTCGCTTCCTCAATATTCATACATCGTATCATGCGCGCTCGTCGATTTTTCTGACTCCTTACGTGGTCGTCATTAAATATATCTAATTGATTTATTCGTGCAACGTTTTCCTCGGCCTTCTTCTCTCACTTATTCCGTTTGCGTTGTTTTCATTTATTCTTTACGTGTGTCCAAACCATCGTTTTGATACTTTCATTATTTTGTTCATAACACTTTCATTCGCGCTGCATTGACTTCTTATATTTATGTTTGACACTCAGTATACAGATTTAACACACATTCGTCTAAGAGATCTAATTTCTACTGCATTTATTCTACCTATATCCTTATTTTGCTAGCTTCGTGCTGCAATTCAATTGGAGCGTAATTGCTGGAAATAGGGTATATGATACAATCAAAGTCACCATACATCAGGGCCAATGCTTTCACAATGCTATTAAACATAGGCAAACTACTCTGTGAATTTACTATGTTCGCACGATTAAATTGAATAAATTCTTGGATCGGTTATGGTTTCGCTCAACCACCGCAAGCCAAGCACCAAGCTCCGCTGGATGATTGCAGAACACGGCACTCGTAGATAAACCGAGACAATCTGAACTAAGCTCCTTCCCTCCACATTATTCATCCCTACAGCCGATTGCAGAGAAAGGGGTACACACGATTCTCGAGAAAATAGCTTTGAGAACTTTATCGAGAACACAGGAGAACAAAAGAATGATAACTTTTTGGGTTTTTTTAATGTATACAAATACTGAATTTTACCCATTACGGGATAATCATTAAGAATTAAATGACAATGATTAACCCGTAATGGGTAAAATCCAGTATTTGTCTACAAGTATTTGTACACATTAAAACAAAATATGTTAGAACTTCTATAAAACAGACGTTTTCATTCATATTAATTGTTCGCATTCGTATCATGTACATAATATGAAGTTTTATACAATACAATATAATTGTTGAAGAAACAATATATGTATCATATTTATATATTGTTTCTTGAACAATGATGTAAAACTCATATTAAATAATTAATACGAATGACATTTAATAATGCCTTTGAAAGGCGAAACATGTTATTCCTTTAAATTATAATAAAACGTTAAGAAAACAGACGTTTTCATTCGTATTAATTATATGCATTTAAATAGCGAGATCAAAACAGATACCACAAGAACGAAGGCTAAAGTGCGGGTGGTAGAGATCTAGACACCGAGGACAGTAGCAGGAAGACAGGAAGAGCTCTTCGAGATAGAGTGAGGAACACGGCTATCGAGATATTGTCAGACGGGGTAGCCAACGCACTGGAGAAAACACTGGAATGCGCACGTGCAGAGGATGATTCCTTCCAGAATCCCACACGTTGTGATGCATCAGATCACTGTTAGCTACCGTCCCGGACGACCGCCAAAGATATGGAGGGATAACTGGGAGAGGCCGTCTGAACGAAAGGAACAGACCAAAGCTCTTAAAGTAGCAGACGGAGAAATACGAAGAACATTTTTTAATTTGTAAAACTTTCCCTTTAAGAGAATTGTACGAGAATTCTGACGTTCTCGTTTCATAATAATTCTCTACTTCCCCGCACTACCGGAGCGGTACACAGGTGGATAAGGATAATTAACTTGGCCGCCAAGAAGTTAATTAACTAGGACACCCTCCCAGCATCCCCTTGTTATCAAAATTAACCCTAACGCAGATTTGTGGCCGACAGTTAAGAATCAGACAATAGGCCTCGTGAATAAATTAAGATTAAACATTTATCTCAGGAATTTCAGCATATCTTCTCCGCCCTCGTGTTACGTATCGTGTTAATACACTAATTAATACGCCTCGTTTATTTTAATTTCATCTCTCCACTACCTGTATAATTGTGGAAATGGCGAATTGCGGTTGGAACAGTTGTTTTGAATTACTAAATAGGTAAACGTAAGAAAATTTACAACTCTTTTATTATAAAATAAATTAAAACATCTCTATACTTGTTTTGAGAGAATTTGTTACACTGTTAATATTCACATTATTTATTAAATACTAGCTAATGCTTGTCATGTCGTCACCTGAGAGTAAGAGGGTTCCAACTAACAAAATTTCACATATAGCTTTTTTTCGTGAAACGGGTTCTTACTGACCTTATCTATACGTACAATAAATAAAAACATGTAATAGTATCATCATTATGATGTTACGAAAATAATCAAGTTCCATCTGATCATTCAAAACACGAAATTCAGTGAAAAAGGATTCATCTACAGTTGGAACCTTATTACTCCAACTGTCGCCAAAAAATTTACACGCTTCTCGGTAAAAGAGTTTCAACTGCTTCAGATGGAACCCTTTTTTTCTAAACCTGAAACCAACAAAGTGTCAAAACGTATCTATGTAACTTCATATCAATTATTGGTTCTTTCGTTCTCTGATTCCGGCGCGCTTTTTCTGTCAACATTTAAAGTTTGGAAGATAACATAAGAAAATTAGTGGAAGACATGATGAGCGTTAGTGATTCTGATAACCTATAATTGTTTTATAATTTGAAAAATGTTACAAAAGATCCTAATTGTGATATTGCTGAAACCAACAAATGGATAACAGACACACTGAAGGAAAATCACCAAACTGGAAATCACCAAAATTAATGGTATTCGTCAGGAAATTATTGAGGATGTCAAAATGCATATATCTTCATTTCCCACTGTAGAATTTCCTTACTGTCGTGCTAAAAAGTAGACAGTGCTCATAGCACGATTGAGAGAGCTCTCTCAAAAATCGAATTATTTTCTCCTATTGGATTGGTCAGATGTTTAAAAAAATTAATACCAAAAACCTTTTGAGAATAATACAAATGGCTGAAGGAGACTTTAAAGACTTTGGACTTGCATAAAAAAAATTTAAATTCTCCTCAGTTCCCTTTCTTCAAGTAAAAATACTGAAATTCACACAAACACTGCATACGGTATCTTATTGGACTGAATTTGGAGATTATAGTAAAGTAAATAGTGTAAATCTCCGTCACAACGAAAAATTACGGATAAAATGGACTTCCGGAAATGAAAGTTTTTTGGAACCGAAGGCTTTAAAATTGAACGATTCATTGCCTACTCCAAAAATTTATGATTTAAAAGAGATGATGAAATACATGCCTCTTCAAGATCAACAATATTATAAAACTGTACTAAAAATAAAATAAAAAGCCACATATGATGTCTTACTTCATTCTCTTTCTTTTTATTTTTCCCGTTTTTATTTTTTTTATTTTGTATTATATTATTATACTACTAAAAGTAAAATAAAAAAATACACTTTAAGTTCTAATTCATTTTTTCTTTTTTCCAAAATATGTTATTTGTACGATTTTACTCTTTATATTATGTATGACTATATTATTAAATAAATACCAACTTTATAGATTTATGTTTTACTTAGTTTTTTTCATTATTTCACCGTTTCTAAATCATTAAGTATAGTGTTAATATAAAAATTGAAAACCTTTTTCCTTAGGCAAAAACAATAATATTTAAAGTTATAATATTTTGAATCTTTTTTAAAAAAAATTTTGGTAAATGCAAAAATAATGTAGAATAAAATATTTATTTTTATTATTTGCTATCACAAAATAATGGAGAGCCAATCTATTTCAACGTTTGTTATACGCACGTAAGTGAAAAGGTTTCCATTTGATGTTAAACCTTAATTACCCTACCTTACCTTACATTTGAGTAACGTTCCATCTGATTTTTAAGATATAAAAAAATAGTGTTAACTAAAAAAATAAGTATTTTTTAAATGCATATTAAAGATATATAACTTCTTGGGTTTTATAGAAAATTTCATTAAATTATCGTAGTTCGTTACAAAAATACAAGTCTTAAAAACTTTGACTTCATTTTTCTCAGCTTTTTACTTTTGTCAGTTGGAACCTACTTACTCTCAGTTGACGGTTTGTTATACGCAAGTTAGTGAAGAGGGTTACATTTGCTGTTGAACCCTTATTCACTAACGTTTTGTCACGATAATAGATGAGTAGGGTTCCATCTGATTTTTAAGACATTAAAAAAAGAGTGTTAACTAAAAAAAATTTTAATTTTTTTAAATGTATATTAAAGATATATAACTTCTTGGGTCTTGTAGAAAATTTCATTAAAACATCGTCGTTCGTTACTAAAATACAAGTCTCAGAAACTTTGACTTCATTTTTCTCAGCTTTTTACTTTTGTCAGTTGGAACCCTCTTACTCTCAGGTGACGATGTATTGAATCGCCCCTTTGAATTATTTTTCAATACATTATCGACTTTAATAGAAACGCTAATATTACCAACAACAACTGTACAAAGTTTTAAGTCAATCGGATAAAATTTCTTACGCAAGCCGGGCTTCTGGGCTTCTATGGGACATGATGGACGTCATTTTCCGAAATATATTTTAAAATATTTTTGTTTATAAACATTATTAAATTAATAAAGGTAATATTAACAATTTAATAAATTTTGCTAGTAAATAAACAGTGAAATTCCACAGCCTTAACCTTCAATAAAGTGGTAAGCATCAGTTTTTATCTGGTTTTTAATCTAGTAACTGGAGTGCAGTAAGTTTTCATTAAGACAAAAGTTTATTTAATTTCCAATATTATTTTCGATTGGATCTGTGTAACAAAGTTCTTTCTAATCAACAATTTACATGAAAATAAATATAAACAACATCCACGGGACACGGTAATATTGAAATTTAATAAAAGATTTTCACAAAGTTTGCACTGAAGAAAAACATGTTTGGGAAAAGTGCAAAACAAAATTGTGAAAATACAATGTTTTTCAAAAGTTATACGAATGTGAATCCACACCACAAAGTCAGTGGCTGTAAAAGAAATAATCTTAAAAAAATGTTCTAATATGTATGATAATTGAACTCATAATATTGATAATTGGTTATTATTATACAAGGGTGCTAAGCGATTTACATGTGTAAGTGAGCAGGACATAGAAGAGGCAAAATATATTAGATTAAATGCGGTCTGGCATCCCCTTGCGATTGATATATATTAGATGTAAATCCCGGATGGACGGGTAACAGGCCTTGGAAGTGCATGAACGAGACTGACGAAAGGGCGACGCTGCGCCCTATAACAGCCTCGGATATGTGGTGGGAACCCCCTTCTCTAAACATAAAACAACAACAACAACAAACCATCACGCCGTTTCCCCGCAGGGGTAGGCAGAGAGAATGGACCGCCACACTACTCTATCCTGGCAAACCTCTCTAGCTTCCTCCACATTTATACAACGAGTCATACACGCACGTCGATTCCTCCGACTTCTAACATGACCAACCTTTAAAATTTGATTAATTTGGTCATGCCATGTTTCCCTCGGTCTGCCTCGACTTCGTACCCCATTTACATCATTAACGTATACTTTCTTAACCATTCTTTCTCCATCCATGCGTTCCATATGTCCGAACCAACGCAGCGATCCTTTCATAATTTTGTTCATAATACCTTCTTCCGCTCTACATTCCTTTCTTATATCAGCATTTGAGATTCTGTCGTATATCGTTCTACCACACATACGTCTTAGGGACCTCATCTCTACCGCATTCATTCTACTCTCATCCTTCTTCTGCCAGTTCCATGCTTCGCTTCCATACATTAGGGTTGGGACCAGAAATCCATTGTGAACGGCCGTTTTCGCTTTCATTAACAAAAAATAGGAAAAACTGTTTATTGTTAAATACATCATCATCACGGGTGACATCTTTAGGGTAACTTTTGCACTACAGTATATTATTTAAACACTTTGCACAGTTATTAACTTTTATGTTTAACACCAATTGAGATCAAAAACTATTTTTTTACTTTTATGATAATTCACAATTAAGAGTTCATTAAATACTTATAAATTATTTATTAAAGATTCGTATTATATTTTAGAGTAGTTTAAGCCTTCAACGGTTATAAAAACCGTTTAAGTCTTTTTTAATTGCTTTCGGAACGAAATAAAAATATTGTAAGGACTCGCGCCCGCGGAATTCAAGTACTTACTCATTCCAGTCTTGCGGTCTTTTCTGTTACGATTTAATTTATTTTAAGTACCTGACTTTCTCATTTCTTTGGGGTATATTCCTGGTTTTTAAATCCCACGTAGGTACCTGCGATGACCGACGAATAGCATAGACAACTAAATAGTGTCACATGTCACATTAAATCGTTTTCTATGGATTTTTTATTCTTCTTTTAATAGATCTGACGATCTATGGACAGAAATCGTATCAGCTGGGATGATAAGAACGAGCTGTCCCTCCATTCTTAGGTGGTCTTACAGGTGGAAGGTATTCGGAGGGGATTTCGTAAGCGGCTGTAAATGCGCGTCTGTCGCGGAAAAAATGTGGAGTATAATTATTTATTCGGTGATATTTTTTTACAATAAATAATACGAATTAAAACGTCTGTTTTGAAGGGTTTATTATAATTTATGGAAATGACATGTTTCGCCTTTCAAAGGCACTATCTAAGCTGGACAGCTTTCGGTAACATGAGTTACATCCTTAAAAACCGGAAAATACCGATCAACCTGAAACGAAAAGTCTATGAAACCTGCGTTCTGCCAGTTGGTACTTATGGTCTTGAAACTGTAACATTGTCAAAGCAAAGTGCCGAGAAACTGCGAGTGACCCAAAGAGCCATGGAAAGAGCCATGTTAGTAATAAGCCTAAGAGACAGAGTCAGAAACGATACGGTGGTCGGGTCACGTAGCCAGAAGCTCAGATGAAAAGTGCACAAGAAAACTGCTGACTTGGAGACCGTGGACGGCAAAAAGAAGTGCAGGGCGACCGCAACTACGGTGGAAGGATGACCTGAACAGACACCTCGGAATAACCTGGATGCAGTCTGCACAGGAAAGAGTGCCATGGAAGCGAATGGAGGAGGCCTTTGTCCAGGAGTGGACGGGAATAGGCTGAGGAAGAAGAAGAAGAAGAAGAAGAAGGCAATATCAAATGCATTATAAGATATACTATTGTGTCACAAAAATCAAGTGCGTTGTTGTGTTTTTTATACACGAGTTAAAATAGCAGATTGCGGTAATTAAGGTTATTTTTGTGGCTTAATACATTGTTGACAATAATCAAGGGAAAAGTCCCTGGAAAGTATTACTTGGAACTGGTTTATGAATTTTTTATTTAAATATAATAATAAATACACTTACAAATTTGTATTTAAACCACTTCATTCTTTACATCAACCAACCAGTTTCACTCCCTCCGGAGACACAGTCAGTGTCTTTCGTAACCCAGACGAAGCTCCGGCGGGAGCGAAACCGGTTAGTAGTTATAAATAATTAAGTGGTTTAAATACAAATTTACGAGTTTATTGTTAATAACATATATTTAATAATGTCACACCACAAATTAAGTGCTTCATACGAAAGTAATTTTATAATTATTTTTGTATACATTGCTTGTAATTAATTATATATTTTATTGATATTTCAAAACTCAACTAAACTAACCATTACGCCGTCTCCCCGAAGGGGTAGGCAGAATGAATGGACTGCCACTCTTTAACCGATGCGGCACTCCATCCTTCTCTTTTCGCCCCCCGCGGGAGACGCGGTGTGATGGGTTGCGAACCTCATCGCCACCAATAGGCATCTTCCGTGCACACTTCGATCGTCCAAATATAAAATACAATGATATATAAATAACACAATTAAAATAATATAACACAATGTTCTTTTAGATGGTACAAATGTTGTCAGCTGGAATTTTGAATTGATTTTAATATAATTTATTTCTCCACGTATCCACCGTTTTTTTTTTTTTGATATTTCAATATTATTCAAATATTAATTTGAAAACAAAATGAAGGCGAACTTTTTCTTCTTCTTAAAGTGCCCTGTCAGGTCCCCTCGATGTTGGTGATCACTCTGGTAAACTCTTTCCTATCCTGCGCTGTCTGAAATAGCTCCTCCACAGTTCCGATTCCCGTCCATTCCCTCACATTGCGCAGCAAAGAGATCTGCCTTCTCCCTGCCCCCCTGCGGCCCTCTATTTTTCCCTTAAAAATTAGATGCAGCAGGCGATATTTTTCTCCTTGTAGAAAGTGACCCAGATATGAAATCTTGCAGACTTTGACCAATGTCAGCAGCTCTCTATTTACTCCTGCACGATTCAGGACTTCTATGTTCGTCACTTTGTCTGTCCATGGGATCCTGAACATTCTTCGGTGAAGCCACATTTCAGGCGAACTTAAAAGAAGTAGGTATATTGTTTTTATTTTCTTACTGAGTATTTCTTGTTTTTCGAAACTATTCGTATATGAGGGTATTATTTGCAAACCCGGCAAACTCCAGCAACAATCAAAAGTGAGATTTGATCTCACTTTGCACTGACGCACCCAATTTTTATTGATTTTCAGTTTCAAATTCGGCTTCATTCTGAAGAATTTTGCTATTAAAATATAGGGTTTGTTGCAAACATGGCAACCTCCACTTGAGTGTTGCAAAGCTGGCAAACTCCAAAATGAAATTCATTATTTTGCTTTAATTATCAACATAATGATGATTATTTCATGGCTGATTACTTTTAAAATACTAACTGGTTGAGATGAAAAAAATAAATATCGTAAAAAGCGCATTTTATTAGCGTATCAGTTTTTTGCGATTTACTCAAAACATCTAATGATGGAGTTTGCCGGGTTTGCAACTAATACCCTCATATAGTAGTTAGTTATTTTTAAATGATGTTCCCTTCTCTATCAAAGTAGTAACAAAACTAACAAAATAAAATTAGTGTATTACCTAACTAGAGCATGTTACAAGTATAGACAATATGGTTCTTTCCTAGAAATATATATATTTTAGCGAGACACAAAAGTACCAACGTTGTACGTACGTAACACGTCGTTTTATTCTAACCTTACGGCGGAACATTTTTAGCACCCGAATTAAATATAATATTCATATCACGCGCAATAAACGTGTGTGAACCGCGCCGAGTAGAGAAAAACTTTCACCGTAAAGCCGGTTCCACGTTCCCTTACATAAATATGAAGAGCAGGAGTTAGGGAAAAGCAATATGCTTGTGTCCTGAGTTACCAATAGGCGCTGGATTCTGTAGTAACGACTGCCAGCCGAAGACCGGGTCCAGTCAAACGAGATACGTGCGGTATGAATCCGCAATTCGTTTCATGCGTTTGAAATGAACAACAAAAAAATATTCTATTACGAAATATTTTTTTATTCATTTATTACGTTTCAACAAAAACTATTTTTATTTTTGAATGAAGCACTGTATTGTGGTGTGGCGTTATTAATAATAATTTGAAACATTATGAAAATAAAAAAAATTAAATAAAAATGTCTTTAAAATATATATTTAGTTTAATTCCACTTAGGTTTAGCTGGTGCTCCCGTAAATTTTTGTGTATAAGTGAATTGTTTTGGTCAACTTGATTGTTGCCGCACTTTATAATAGTTAATTGTGACACGTAATACGTTTGTACTGTTTGATGTTAAAGTTATACAAGTTTTTTCGTTCATATAAAGAATTTATACAGGTGTAAAATTTAATTTTTCATTTGTATCAATGATTTGGAATAATTTCTTATATATTATTAAATTTATTGCTGGTATTGGTTTGTTTTAAATGCCTAATTACTGAATTTTTTTTAAAACTGGGGATACTGGGAACATAAATTAAATAGACAATATGTGCACCATCTACAAACATTTTTTTTATTAAATTATTTTTATTTTGTTATTTTATTTTATATCATTGTATTTTATATTATTTGTTATAGATATTTTGTGGATGTTGGACGATTTCGATTGGTGTGCGCGGGAGATGCTTATTGGTGGCGATGAGGTTCGCAACTCATCACACAGCGTCTCCCGCGGGGCGAAAGGTGAAGGATGGAGTGCCGCATCGGTTAAAGTGTGGCAATCCATTATTTCTGCATACCCTTTCGGGGAGACGGCGTGATGGTTAGTTAGTTAGTTAGGTTTTTGGCTTCGAGCGATTTCGGTGACTGGCTGTCATCTTCATGACCAGAAGATGGCAGCTACTTGAAACCTGTCGAAACCGTAAACCTAAGTTGAATTGAACTAAACATATTATATAATACATATTTTATTTTATTTCATTATTTACAATTAACTTCTACCAATAAATTTTAACTAACAACACTCATATATTTATATATTTCTCCGACTCCCCACACGGCTGAAATTTAATATTTGATTGATTTGATCATGCCACGTTTCCTAGATCATCCTCTATTTCTTAATCCGTGTACGTCGTTTACATACACTTTAAATTCACCACAATATTTTCTTCATTCATTATTTCTACGTGTCCAAACCATCTTAATGATAACTTACTAACTAACTAACTAACCATCACGCCGTTTCCCCGGAGTGGTAAACAGAGAGGATAGACTGCAAGAGTTTCAATATTTAATTCACAACATTTTTATTTGCATTTGACACTATATCATGTACAGATTTTCCATACATTCGTCTAAGAGATCTTATTCTTAAAAATATATATAATTTCATTATAAACATAGGTAATAATTAAATAGACTAAAAAGACTAGACCAGTCTATCAATGCCAACTCTCCTGGCGAAACCGGCCGCAAGCGATGCAAAGACAAAAGTGGAAGTAAATAAGAAAAAAAGCATCGTTTTATTTAATTAACTAACTAACTAACTAACCATCACTAACCATCAGAAAGAATAAACTGACACACTTTTCTTTCCTGACATATTTCTCTCGATTCCTCAACATTCATACATCTTGTCATGCACGCGCGTCGATTTCTCTGACTCCTCACATGGCCGACATTCAATATTTGATTTATTTGATCGTGCCACGTTTTCCTCGGTCTTCCTCTATTTTTGGTTCCATTTACATCATTAACATATAATTTTTTTACCATTCTTTCTTCATTCATTCTTTCCATATGTCCAAACCATCTTAATGATCCTTTCATTATTTTGTTCATGACACCATCTTTCGCACCGCATTCACTTCTTATATTTTCATTCGACACTCTATCATACACAGAGTATCCACACATTCGTCTAAGAGTCTATCTCATTTCTACTGCATTTATTCTACTTTCATCCTTTTTTGCCAGTTCCATGCTTCGCTTCCATACATAAGGGTCGGTAGAAGAACACCATTTAGAATTATCATTTAAAATGGACTTTCATCGCGAGATTTCAGTAAAATAATTCGATTATCTTACAAACATATGTCTTTACTTAAATGCGTTTTGGTTACGAAATAAAATTCGTTTGTTATCATGGCGCTAGGGAAGGGGGTGAATTGTCTCGAGACAAAAAAGTCGTACTTTGGGACAGGAGTATAGAACGTGCAAACATTCAGGGGTCACGCTGGACCGGGAAATAGTTTTATGGCGTAATTTATAGGTGTCCCGGCGAGCCCCAACTCCAGCAGAGAACAAAAACCCAACCCTTCGAGGTGGGGTGAATACCTCTGCCCTGTGTTATGATAATACTCGCAATTAACCTGGTTCTAAAATGAAAAGCCGAACTTAAAATGCATGAGAAGTAAAAGTATACACAAACTCACGCACAAACACACACACACACAAACGCACACACACACACACACACACACATACACACACATACACACACACACACTCACACACACACACACACAAATATCAAATCAAATCAGTTCTGTATCTCGACAGACATTGCAAATATTATTATTTTTAAGGCATCTATTTAGTACAGGTAATATAATATATCGCACGCTTAATAGAACACTACTGGCTTAACTCAAAAAAGCAAGTTTTGGTCAATCTGACATGAGTCGGTGTTTTGACAAAAACAGTCGAAAAACACGTACGAATGGATAGCGTTAACATTGTGAACGATTATCGTACTACGAATGGATAACGTTAACATTGCGAAAAATAGATGGATAGCGTCAGCACAAGCCTCTGTCTAATGTTAACTTAATTATGACCTAAACCATAATAGGTCAGTTTACTACTAAGCGTGCGATATATATATATACACGAGGGTTGTCCGTAAAATAAGTTTCCCTGTTTGCCACGGGCGCGCGGATCGCTATTACGTGCGATCCGGCAACACTGAATCGTAGCTTGGTCTTCCCCCTCCACATCCCCAACCAGCCGAACTCGCTGCGACGCTCAGTGTCGGTTTGGCAGCCGTAAAGTACAATATAATACCAGGAACTCATGAGACAAGATATTCTCTAAAGTCAAGAATATTTGTCTTCTGAATATACTTTCACTAATATGAAAGACGTCGATTACCGAGGAGACCGCATTCAGCAGACTAATTGTTCTTCCCACCGATGTCACCAGAGGCAGGTTGGTTCTGGCGGCCGTAAGTAAAACAATCTATGCTGTCACTTTCGGAGATATCTATCAGGGACAAAAATACCAACATCCTCCAGCCCGGCCGAGTTCTCGAAATATCCCCTGATTTATCTAAAGAAATGGGCTATGAGATGCCCATCTCTTCAAAGCTGCAGAGAGTTGGTCCCCAGCATTCCGATAATAAATATTTTATAGACATGGACGTTAACTAAAGAAGCAATTCACAAAATTAAAGTTGCACAATGGGCCATGGAAAGATCCATGTTAGGTATCTCGCTTAGAGACCCTATACCCAACTTGGAGATTAGAAGACGCCCCAGGGTCACCGACGTAGGGAAACGCATTGCAAGGATGAAGTGGCAATGGACTGGACATGTGTGCCGACGGGATGATGGAAGATGGAGCCAGTGGGTTACTGAATGGAGGCCAAGGTTGGGCTGGAAAAGTGTCGGGAGACAGCCTACCAGCGATGATATTATGCGGACAACGGGAAGGGCCTGGATAACACCGGCGAGAAACCGAGAGAGATGGAGAGGCTTACGTCCAGCAGTATGGAAACAAGCTGATGAACAGATTCTCCAAATAAATTCCGTTCGATAGAGCCACGGTAGAGAATTTTACATCATTGTTCAAGGAAATAATAAATACGTATTAAACTAGGTCATATACTATACGAAAAGTATATACTCGTATGTGTAGTAATTTATAGCTAATAAATTATTATCCTGCCGTAACATAAAGCGATCGGCCACCCCACATTGCCACCACATTGATCAATCCATTTCAGCTGATAAGACAAGAAAAACATTTGTTTGTTTAAATTTCCCGCTCATTTGTCTGGGGATTAAACGGCGAATTCCCATTCTGGACACGTAAGGGTGTAAACTGAATATCTTCCTCCAGTGATAAATATCTCGGGGTAAGGGATTCCTCCGCCCCGTCACTACACACAATAAGGGATGACAGCATTGACGGCGAGTGGAAGGAAACACACTTACCCCCGTTTCCGAAGTGAGAGATCTGAAAAATTCATCCCCATATATTCGTGACATTTTATGGGAGTGGTTTTAGATAAACTAGTTACGCCCTAAGACTCAATAGATTCCCAACGAATAAAGACCGATTCGGGGCTTTGGAGGTGGAATGGCGGAATTTATCTCAAATGCGTTTTCGTATTCTTTGGAACATTTTTCTATACGAGTAGATATGTCGATTGGAACATCGGTTAAAAACCTTTTTTTTAATTTTTGATTGTATGTAGGTATATTATCTATACATATATGTATTCGAGTATAAAACAAAATCGTGTAAGTGAAATCATTTATAACTCAAGAACGGCTAGACCGATTTTGATGAACTTTAATTTGCTGGATTTGTCTCTGTCCTGAATAACAGAATAACTATTAAAATATCAGAAAAAATATTAATAAAATTCATTTTTTCTTATATTTTGTATGGAGCTGCTTTATGGATAATTGCTAATCTATATACTCGTATATAAAACAAAGTCGTGTTAGTTACATCATTTATAACTCAAGAACGGCTGGACCGATTTTTATGATCTTTAGTTTTTTGGATTTGTCTAGGTCCTGAATAGCAGAATAGCTATTTAAAGATCGGAAAAAATTCCAAAAAAAATTAAGAAGAAAATTATCTCTCTCAAACATTTTGTATGGAACGGTTTTAAAGGCAGAAACATACTATTAACACGCCACGCCACCCGATGCCACGTGATGCGTGTTGAGTCGAATCAAATTGTATTGTTTTCTATGGACAGAATCACAATATGAACACCCGACGCGACGCCATGCGCGCACACGCCATCCGATCCAGACGAGCTAGATCGACGTGTTGCCGATGGTGGGAGTAAACACGCCACGTCGCGTGTTAATAGTATGTTTCTGCCTTTAGATCGACGTGTTGCCGATGGTGGGAGTAAACACGCCACGTCGCGTGTTAATAGTATGTTTCTGCCTTTATGATGATATTTCGAGAACTGATTGATTTATTTCAATCAATTTTTTTGTTCGTCTCGGCCTCTAGAAGTTTCCTCGCGCATTAGGAAAATAAGAAAATCACAAAAGATCTGTGTACAACGCATCTCATGGAATCATATGTGCCGAGATTTCTGATCCCGAAACCGATCCAGACCTGCATGATGTTGTAATTATGAACATTTTGGACATTTATTGAAATTAATGCATTTTGAGTATTCAATTTAACTTAATGAAAAACTTAATTTAATTGATCTAATAAGTTAACACAACATTAATTGATTCTGAGGCGGTACAAAGTTCGCCGGGTCAGCATATATAAAATAAATTAATTTTAAAATATATATGGACCTTCGTGGCAGCGTGGCAAGAGATCTAAAGCTCATGTATACAAGTAAAACAAATGAATTATTTATTAAATTGTTTACTAACTAACCATCACGCCGTCTCCTCGAAGGGGTAGTCACAAAAATGAACTGCCACACTTTTCTTTCCTAACATATTTCTCTCGATTCCTCAACATTCATACATCGTGCCATGTACGCGCGTCGATTTCTCTGACTCCTCACGTGGCCGACATTTAATATTTGATTTATTTAATCGTGCCACATTTTCATCGGTCTTCCTTCATTTCTTGTTCCATTTACATCGTTTACGTATACTTTTTTAACCATTCATTCTTAATTTATATGTATCCAAACCATCTTAATAATCCTTTCATTATTTTGGTAAAAACACCATCATTCGCACCGCATTCACTTATTATACTCTTATTTGCATTAAGAATTAATTTGTTTTATTTCATTATTATTTAAAATGAGCCTTCATTGCGTTTCAGAAACCACGTGTTGCGGTTGTATGCACATTTTTGTGCATTTCGGTTACTTTCATCTCCATTATATAAAAAAATATTCTAAAACATTTATTTTCTAATCATATTTGCTTTGCTGTATAGCGGACAGATGTCACTATAATAATAAAAATATTATCGATTATTTCTGGTAAAAAACATGGCTAAAAGTCGTCATTTTTTTTTTCAAGAAAGTATTATTTTTCGAAAAATGAAATGAAATACAAAGATTATTGAACTTTACTTTAGTCATTAGTTGATACTTATGATCCAATAGACTCGAAAGGTGGAAAGTTTTAGAACATGTAATATTACATTGTTATTCTTTTTTTCTTCGAATGGTTTATAAATAAATACATAAACTTTTATGGGAATACATTGCTACGCCTGTATTTGGTGAGTTTCATATTGAAAAAAAATATTAATGTTTAATACTTTTTAAATTGTGGCATTTTATGCAAATTGCGATTTTTTTACGCAAAATGTCTAATTTAGCCCACAACAGGGCGAAAACGAGTTATGACATCCCCCGTACGGAATATGTTAAGGGATTTCAGTAAAATCATTATGTAATCTGACAAAAACAAAAACAAACCATCACGCCGTTTCCTCAGCGAGTCATACACGAACGTCGATTCTTTAGACTTCTAACATGGGCGACCTTTAAAATTTGATTAATCTGGCTATGCCAAGTTTTCGACAAACGCACAGAAAAGTTTGCGGTTTTTGACCAGAAACTTCTCGGTCAATGTACGAATTCCAAAAATTTGATCCATACATCCTCTGCCATTCATAAAGACACCTTGCACATCCCAAACTTATATATAGTATATATACACATATGGCGTTCAAACGGAAATATAGTGTTCCATTGTATTTACGGAAATTCGCAACAGCTAAGCCGATAAACGTATCAAAGTTGGTCTCCAGTCCGCGCGCTGACCCAAAAAAATGCTACGAAATGGAGTTCAGCGCTTTACAAATCGAATAATGTTGTTCACCGCCCAATCTCTACGGACAGCCTCGTTTATACAATAGACTACGATCGTGCGAGTGCGCCTGCTACATTAAAATAGGCAATATCCATAGCATATTTTAAAGCAACATTATTTCAAAAAAGATAATAATATAATATCATAAAGCAGTTCATAGTTAATCATAACTAATAAGTGCATAATGGAGTGCTCATGCCAAACCTTATATATAAAATTGAAACTTGGAGTTTGCAAAATAATAATGAAAGTAAGATAAATGCCGTTATGAGAAAAAACGAATGGAAAATAGAAGAATGGTTAGAAGGTTGTATACAGACAAGTTAGCATCGCTATACTCCCTCTTCTGCAAAATACAGAATTACATACCAAAAAGGGAAAAAGTTATGATGTACGAAGCTTATGTTAAAAGCCGACTGACATATATGATCCCCTTCTGGGGGACAGGAAACCAAAAGGACATCTCCAGACTCCAAAGACAACAAAATAAAATAATAAAATTAGCATATAACATTGACTACCTTACCTCAACCATACAAGTTTATAGACAAACAAAACAAATGGACATATCAGACCTGACCAAATATGAGACCTTAAAAATTGTACACAGAGTGACCATGGAAAAGACAACAGACAGCAGCTACAAACTAACTAAAAATTCAGACATACACATACACTGGACCAGAAACTGTGACAGATACCACTTACCGAATGCACGAACTAAGACAGGACAATCAAGGGTATTGAACAATGGACTGAAACTTTACAATGAACTACCAAAAGACACAAGAAGTCTCACTACAACTCAATATAAAATATATCTGAAACAATACATAATTAATAGTAAGATCTAAAAATGTATCCTTATAACCCAATTGGGTTTTTTTTTTAAATAGATTAAATTAAATAAAACAGTCTGGCGACCAAGGAAAGCATGGCATGACCAATGTAATACAATAATAACAACAAACCATCACGCCGTTTCCCCAAAAGTTTAGATAGAGAGAATGGACCGCCACACTACTCTATCCTGACATCCGATGATGATCCTATTTTGTTTTTCAAGAACTCGGCTGACTATTGCGCTTTCTTACTTCGACTATGGACAACTCTAAGAGGGTAGTACCATCCTGCAAAATTGTACACCAAAGTCAATTTCCTATGTCGTGTCCTCCCCTTGTTAGTGCATATTACATTTAGAAACGGTCAATCCATCATCATACGCTCGGCGGAGCGTCTTTTAGAATAATTCCGGACCCTCTCACATTCTCAGGTCTTTCTATATCTCCGTATTTAGATCTAATCAATCGGACATATCGGAGGCATTCCGGGCCAATGCGGCAAAGCCCAATAATGGGGCAACTAACAAGCCATGTGGAGAAGGGCCTTAGCCTTGGTCGCGAAAGCCAAATGCCTTATAATTTATGTGAAATACGAATAAAACCTAACTAACTAACTAAATAAGCCATCACGCCGTCTCCCCGAAAGGGTAGGCAGAAAGAATGAACTGTCACACTTTTAATCATGCGGCACTCCATCCTTCTCTTTTCGCCCCGCGGGAGACGCGGTGTGATGGGTTGCGAACCTCATCGCCACCAATAGGCATCTCCCGCGCACACTTCGATCGTTCAACACCCACAAAATAAAATCTAAATCAAATAATATAAAATACAATGATGTAAAATAAAATAACAAAATAAAAATAATTTAACACAAAATGTTCTTTTTAGATGGTGCACATATTGTCTATTTAATTTATGTTCCACGTATCCACCGTTTTTTTAATTTAGCACATAATGTAATAACAAATAATGTTTTTTTCGATGTTGCACATGTTGACATGGACGATTCGGACTTTTGTGTTTATTTAATTTATGTTACACGTATCCACCGTTTTTTTTAATTAGCTATAATTAGGCACTTAACCAGAAAGAACTTAAAAATAATATTGAAGAAATTATTCAAATTGTCATTGGAACAAATTAAAAATTTATTTTTACACCTGTCAAAATTCTTTATAAAAACGAAAAAACTTTTTTAATTTTAACAGCAAAAAAAGTACAAACGTATTACGTGTCACAATTGACTATTATAAAGTGCGGCAACAATTAAATTGACCAAAACAATTCACTTATACACGAAATATTTACCGTCTTTCGTAAAATAGAGCACTGATTGTTTTATTTGCCACGCTGCAGACCCAACCTGTCAATGGTTATGCCTTTGGTAGAGCAATCTTATTGCTTATTCAAGTCACCTCAGAGGAAGATATATTTTGTGATATTATGAGTTACCTCGGGATGCAATATCAATGGTGTGATTGTTGCTTTATGCTTTTTTTAAAGATATTTTAAAACATAATTCTCATTATGTAGTTATTAGGGTGCAGACGATTTAAATTGAAGCATTTGTAATATTTGTGATTTTAATTTTCACGAGTGTTTACAAGAACGATTTTCATTTATTTTTATTTCCGGAATATAACAGCGGTTCGAAACCGAGTTTCATTTAGAGTAGACAACGTAAAATTTTGTAATTTCCGGGGTAATGTTATCAAACACGACTATAATTAATAAAATAATAAATAACTAACTAACAATCACGCAGTGGCGTGCCTAGGGTCAACCAGTAAGGCAAGCTCGTCCGACTTTTATTGTGTTATAATATTAGTAGAGAGCTCACGATAATGTATTTTTCCGGATTAAAAGAGTTTTATCTTTCTAAATTAATATCGTGAATTAATTGATTTTAAATCCCATTTTAGGCGCATTTTAAATCTAACATATACAAAAAATAATTTTCTGCGTCATTAAATTTAAGTTCTTGTATAATATTATAATAATGTATTTACAAATACAAGAAGAAACATAATGAATAAGAAATAATCTGTATATATTCAACAATAATAAATTTATTAACACCGAAACACAAATTATAAATAAATGTTCGTAAAGAAATTACATAATCATTCATTTCATAACATTTATGCACATAACGTAAATGACAGATAATACTATGACAATAGAAATGAAGTTCGTGACACATCGAATAATAACATACTTCAGAGGATGATTCATAGACGGCTCAAACGCGGAAAAAATATTGTTTTATTATAGATTATTTAAGGCAAGCCCGGCTTTTCGGCTTGTATGGAAGTACCGCCACTGCAATCACGTTGGCCCCCCGAAGGGGTAGGCGCAAAGAATGGACCGCCATATTGTTTAATCCTGACATACTTCTCACGCTTCTTCAACATACATACGAACGTGTATTGTGCACACGTCTATTTCTCCAAATTCCCACGTGAGTCCTCCAGAATAACCCTTTCATAATTTTGTTCGCAATACTTTCATTCGCGACCTGTTCTCTAATTGGTCAAACAGGTCGCTAGACACAGTGGATCGGTCACACTCTGAGATGGAACCCAGCCTGCATCGCTCAGGGTGCACTAGACTGGTCCCCCATGGGGGGAAAGAGAAAGCGAGGCAGACCTAGAGCCACCTGGATAAGAACCCTGCAGGACGAGATTAAGGCAGCAGGCCTCACTTGAGATGATGTTAGACATCAGGCATGCGATAGAGTCGGGTGGAGAAGGTTCCTTGAGGCCCTATGCACCACGGAGATGTGACAGGACAAAATGAAGAAAAAGAAGAAGACTTTCATTCGCACTGAATTCACTTTTTATATTTGCATTTGACATTATCGTATACAGATTTACCACACATCAATTTTATGATTTATTATTTTAATTTGTCCTTTCTCTTGCCATTATGGAAGGTTTGGTCCTCTAAGGAGCTGTGTGTATTGTATTTTATTAACACCGTACGTAGAAGCACCTCCCTTTTCCCAAAATGGCAAGAGAAATGGAACAGAACTTTCCCGTTGATACGAAGACGAAAAAGATTTTGTAATTTATTTTTACATCAATACTATTTTCGAGGAAAGAAATTTTTGGAAATCAACAAAGGCTCTCGTTTGCGTTGTAACTATCCACTCGAAACTTAGCAAGGCCGAAATATAATTTTTTTTATGTAAATGTGTGTTATTGATGGGAACTTATTTGTTTCTTTAGACATTTCCAGCGAGTGTATTCTCTCAACTTTACCGTTCGAATTGAAAGCAGACGGCGGCGGTCTCCGCTTTATCTGACTTTTATGAGACAACATCGCAATTGTGTGGAAAATGTATTTAGGAAAACTGTTTTTTTTTTCTTTTGTGAGCTCTGCGCAGCCATGAATCACACCGTAAGACAAAAGACCCTTAAAATATAATCAAATTACAGAACGTGAAAAAGAAAACGTCTTTCTTTGCTCCACTTTCCCCTCCTTTAGAAAAAGGTAATGTAATGTTACAAGACCCAAATTAGATAAAGAAAATTATTTTATTCGAGATATCATTATCAAATCCATGGCAAACGAAATTCTTATAAGATAAGAACTTTGTCTGATAATCTGTACGAGTAGGTATGTACTATATAAACTACTTTCGGTAAAGTGTCTTATATCCTCAAGTCCAAAAGATTCGCGAACCACCTGAAGAAAAAGATATTCGATATGTGCATCCTCGAAGTACTGGCTACGGGCTGGAAAAAGTTACGTTCACAAAAAGAACAGTACAGAAACTCCAAATGACGCAGCAATGCAGAGAAATGGAGAGGAGGGCATTAAACGTCAATCTGCGAGACAGGAAGCGAAATGAATGGATTGGAGAAAGGACAAAGTTGCCGACTAAACGTGCAAAACAGCCTCGTTGGAGTGTAATTGGGCCAACTATATAGCGAGGACAACGGATGCTGGACCAGACGCACCCTTGAGTGGCAACCGAGAACCGGCCACAGAAATTATGGCAGACTATAAAAAATATGGCCTGATGACATCAAGAGAGTGGCAGGAGGTCAATGGCTCAAAGCGGAGAGGGATAGAAAGTTGTGGAAATCAGAAAGGGTGGCCGAGATGATAATAATGAAATACAATAGTATACCTCTTCTCTTATATATATTATTAAAGATTGACGCATTAACAGTCAAAATTAAAAGCATGACATTCACAAAACAACTTGTGAGATGTAAACTAGTTCTTGAAAATAACTGAAAAACCACTGACAAGTGGTGAAATTGAAATATCTTGGTGTCACGGTACTGAACTACCATCAAGATGCTTGAATAAAATAATACAGAAGAACAACTGAAGAGTAAAGTCCAAATCTATAAAATTTGTGTCAAAACGCAGATATGACAACCCTCAGAAATATAAAAGGCGAGACTCTACGCGATAGAATAAGAAACACTACGATCGGAGAAATGTGTGATATCCAGGATGTTGTCAAATGGGGAAAACAAAGATGAAGGTATTGGAGAGATCATGTCAAAAGAATGGACACCTAAAGACTACCACATCTTCCTTTACATGGGAAACAGGGAGAAGAAGGGTGCCTGGAAGACAGCTGGGAGTCCACATTGCAAGAGGCTGTAGCCTCAGGCCCTAACGGCCTTCAACCAATATAAAAAAAGAAGCTTTTATATTTGTACTATAGAATGTCTTAGTGATATTTTTATTTATTTTTATTGAAAATCCAATTAAATGTTTAACATTGCGTAAGAGGTGTTCAAATATCAAGTTCATTTTTCACACAGTTTATGAATAAATTAAATGAGAACAAGAATGTATGTAAACGGCGTGAACGGAGCTAGAAATAGAGGAAGGCCGAGGAAAACGTGGCACGATCAAATCAATCAAATATTGAATGTCGGACTCGTGAGGAGTCGGAGAAATCAACGTGCGTGCATGACAAGATGTAGGTATGAATGTAGAGGAAGCGAGAGAAGTATGTCAGGACAGAACACTGTGGCGTTCCATTCTTTCTGCCTACCCCTCCGGGGAGACGGCGTGATGGTTAGTTAGTTAGTTAGTTTAGAAAACAGGAATCAAGAACTATCAAAGGATAGATTATACTCGTATATCACCAAAAAAGACTTTTTTGATGCTCCCCAAAAGCTGCATGACTATCCAAAAGTTATTATTAATATTTTATCTTTACATACAGTTAAATGCATCAATAATTGTAGGCTGTTTTTTATAAAGGCTTAATGACTTAAACATAAAACAAAAAAGAAATGAAAAAGTGTTTTTTGTAACATGTTTCACGTGTACCTATATCATGGGTGGCATCTTTTGGGTGAAGTTTGAACTACACTGCATTATTCAATCACTTTGCACCTTTGCACAGTTATTGGCTATTTATGTTTTAACACCGATTGGAATCAAAAACTATTTTTTGACGATTTTTGATAATCAGCCTTCAATTATGTAAATATTCTAATTAAATGAGCCGTAATTTTTTAAAGTGGAAGTCCACTTTTTGATAAAATGTGTTCATAGTAATTTTGACAAGGTATCGAAATTATATTTTTATATTTATAATTATACATTCAATGGACCACGACTTCTTCTATAAATTAATCAATAAAAAAACGTGTAAAATGTAAAGCCAATGTGTTTAAAAATGTGGACTTAATTTTCCTCCTGTTTTTTATTTCTTTCAATATATTAGGTCCTTACATATGAAATTGGCGTTTTTATGGGAGGAACATAAAGTTGATTTTTTTTTAATATAATATATTTATTTAATCAAAGTACTCGTATGTACCATTGCTATCTATGCACTTTTGCCATCTCATAGGTAGTTCATCGATCCCTTTACTAAAAAAACCATTCGGACGGGAATCAATAAAATCTTTGAAGTCGGTTTGGACTGCCCCATCGGAGTTGAATTTTTTCCCTTGCAAGAAGTTATCCAAATTTCGAAAAAAATAGTAATCTGTTGGGGCTAGGTCCGGAGAGTACGGTGGATGTCTTAGACATTCCAATTGAAGCTCTTCTAATTTGGTAGCCGTCTGTTGTGCAGTGTGTGGTCTAGCGTTATCATAAAGCTAGACCTATATTATTATTGAAAGTAGAATAAGTCCATTGGAGTTTAAAAAAACGTTTATTTTGTTTAACAATTAAAATAATCATTATTATATTTTAGAGTTTAACAAAATAATAATGGTAAATACATCACCCAAGTTGTTTCTTAAAACAAGATTCTCGTAAATCAATTTGGCTCTCAAAAAATTCGTTGTACTGCTGATATTTGGCTCTTTTTGTATATGAGATTGGCGACCACTGCCCTAGCTAACGAAATCTGTTAATTTTAATAAACCTGACTACGCAGGCGTCCTGATATAATTTTAACTCATTATTAGATAGTATTTGATTGTATTAAGAATAAAACGTTTTATTAAAAAGGTTGCATCTTTAAAAAACAGAAAATACCGATCAACCTGAAAAGAAAAGTTTATGAAGCGTGTGTTCTGCCAGTTGCTACTTATGGCCTCGAAACTATAACATTGTCCAAACAAAGTAAGCTACGAGTGACCCAAAGAACCATGGAAAGAGACATGTAAGAAATAAGAGACAGAGTCAGAGTGAGAGAAAAAACAAAGGTCACTGACATCATCCACCGGGTAGCGACTCTAAAGTGGCAATGGGCAGGTCACGTAGCCAGAAGCTAGAAGACTGCTGACTTGGATACCTTGGACGGCAAAGAGAAGTGCAGGACTACCGCAACTACGGTGGAAGGATGATCTGAACAGACATGTCGGAATAACCTGGATGCAATCTGCACAAGACAGAGTGACGTGGAAGCAAATGGAGCAGGCCTTTGTCCAGGAGTGGACGGGAATAGGCTGAAGAAGAAGATGATGAGTGTTTCAATTAAACAGTTAATAATGTTGAAATATCAAAGTGATTCAGCCAAAACAATGGATTATCTAAAACGTTATATTCTTGCGCGGTACTCTGTTTTGCTTCATATTACAGCCGGAAAATCTAAGTACTCGGAGATTTCATAAATCATGCATGAGGAATTTGTGCCGGAAACGTTTTAGGTAAGTGAGGGTAAATAAATGCGTTCCGAGCATTTCTCACAGCTTATCCAGTGCACAAAGCGAATGGAAAAAGCAGTTTGCAATGGCAGTACACGCCTTGTTCCGAGTGCCTTTTGGCAGGACCGGCTTAATCCAATGTGCGCCCAACGACTTATCATCCAAATTCATTAATGTTACTTTTTTTCTGAATTCGCTTTTTTCGAGGAATTCAAAATCTTTTTTATGTTCAATATTGGTATCATTACCTTTAAATAACATAAGTCAAATTAGTGCTGGAGGATAAATATCTCCAACAGCGACAACATAGATTGTTTTACCTACCGGCCGCCAGATCCAAGTAACTTATCTTCCTAATGTCGAACCATCTCTCATGCGTTTCTAGTAATATACTATTAAATATACAATATATTATTATACCTGTTCTCAATAGATATACGTACCTTAAACCTTAATTTTATAATATCTTTTGATGAAATAAACTGATTTGATTTGATTCGATGATACTTATTACAAACAAACATCCAAAGGGGCAAGCAGAGAAAATTGTCCACCACACTGTTCACATTCATTCATGCAGTGAGTCATACACGCACGTCGATTCTTTCGACTTCTAAGAAGGTCGACCTTTTAAATTTTATTAACTTGGTCCGGTAAAGTTTTCCTCGGTCTCCCACAAGTCCGTACTCCATTCACACCGTTAACGTATACATTCTTAACCATTCTTCCTTCATCCATGCGTTCCATATATACAAACCAACGAAGTGGTCGTTTCATTAATTTGTTCATAATTATTTCTTCCACTCTACATTCTTTCCTTATATCAGCATTTGAAACTCTGACATATATCGTTTTACAACACGTACATCTAAGTGATCTCATCTCTATCATATTTATTCTGCTCTCATACTTCTTTTGTCAATTCCATGCTTCAATTCCATACATCAGGGTTGGTACTAAAATTTCATTGCGACCGACCATTTGGCTTTCATTGTTAATTTTACTAGTTTTTAAATATACGCGAGTATTCATTTGATTAATACGAATAAAAACGTCAGTTTTCTAGAATGACATGTTTCGCCCTTCTAAGGCATTTGATAATGCCTTAGAAGGGCGAAACATGTCATTCCCATAAAAGATAATAAAACTTCTATAAAACTGACGTTTTCATTCGTATTAATTATTTAATATGGAGTTTTATATCAAGAAACAATAAATTAGTAATCATTTGATTTGTGTCTTATATCTTGCATAACTGAATTTAAACTGTAGGATTATTTGTTTATTTTAATGAGGTGAACATTTTACGTGACCATTAATGCGTAAAAAGAAATGACAAGTGGCGGCCCTGGTCTTTCAGACAGATACGGATTGGGAAATGTCTGCAAACTAATGGAGCACGCTCTCTTCTCGGTGTGAACACCTCAAAAACCCAAGAATTTTTGTATTTTTAATGGCAAAGACATTTCTTTTTAAGACTGAAAGCTTTCGAGCGCTCTCAATGGATGAATGGTCCCTGGACGGAATTCTATTCAATTCCCAACGGCAGACTTATTTATTTTTAAATAAGTTAACTTTTAAATTGGTAAATAATTGCATAGCCTTAAGATTTCAATTTTATTTCATTTCGGAAACATGCATTATTAGTAAAACGATAATAATACAATAAAAATTATCATATAAAACAGATAATTTGCAGAATGACATTTTATTTTTTGCTTACCTCATATGGACGTGTAACTCTTGAAGAGATTTAGCCTCCTTCATGATGTTAGCAGCTTAGTCAGATCAGGCAAAATATTATCAATTGGACGTTGTCTAGACCTTCCCAGAGGTCTTACTTCGTCTGGTCTTGATTTTTCTGTTCTCACAGGCTCAGCATACTTGGCCAATCTATGGCAGACGACCAGCTCTCACAATGCTCGTATTAAATAGCTAGTCCCCACTGCAACAACAACACCAAGATAATTCTTAGGATCCTATTCTCAAATCAGTAATTTTTTTGTTGATCTTTAAGAGTCATTGTCTATGACTCAAAACCATGAAACCACTAGCATGAAGACAACAACAAACCATCACGCCGTTTCCCCGCAGGGGTAGGCAGAGATAATGGACCGCCACACAACCCTATCCTGACATACCTCTCTAGCTTCCTTCACATTCATACAGCGAGTCATAGCGTTACTGTACAATTCTGACATGACCAACCTTTAAAATTTGAATTATTTGGTCATGCCATGTTTGTCTCGGTCTACCTCGACTCCGTACTCCATTTACATCGGTAACGTATACTTTCTTGACCATTCTTTCTTCACCCATACGCTCCATATGGCCAACGCAGCGATCCTTTCATAATTTTGTTCTGAATAGGAGCTTGAATTTTAGTAACGTCTTCATGAAAGCTGCAGCACGTAGACCTTTTTGGACACAGTGGCTTTGATCATGAATTACGTGCATTTATTACTTAATGAAAATATCATTAATATATGATAAAATATCTGGGCAGTTGATTGATAAACTCTTAAAGAGTCTAACAATAGATTACACCAGCGAAACCGCTTGGTTTATTAAAAATATTTTTTCATTTATCATGAAGACTTCGTCACTAAGTTATTTACTTCGTTAGAAGAGACAGAGGTTACATAAAATCTTTGTTTTAACGATATTCTTTGTCTTAGATTTGTGTAATAATATTATTTATTACGCAAGTTAGAAGAAACTTGGAACTTACCGTACAAGTGAGTTTTTGTAGGAATATTATAGTAACGCGTTGTTTGATGGAATGTCAAACTCAGATAAAATAAGATTATGCAAAGCGAAAATAGGTATTAACCAAATTATCGCTAAAATGATTTTGACACACGCTGACGATTTCACACCGTGGTGAAAACAAAATCGACGTCATAAATAATTCGCGTGTGAATTTAGCCTTTAAAATAAATTATTTATCTATGGCCAAATTATAATCATGGAAAACCGCGTAACCCAAACACACTAATTATATTTAGGCTTTTTTGTTGTCCGTTACTTCGACTCCTCACGTGAACGACATTTAATGATATTTGATCGTGCCGCGTTCGATCTGCAGAAGAGCAAATGACAGTTTGTAATATAAATGTGAATGAAGAGAACTTGGAACAAGTGAGGGAATTTGTATATTTAGGTAGCATGTTCACAGCAGATGGCCGAACGGATAGTGAAGTCGAAAGAAGGGTTGGTGCAGGTAACAAAGTGACTTTAAGAATAGTTTTTGGTAACAAGAATTTATCAAAGAAAGCGAAAACGGCCGTTCACAATGGAGTTCTAGTCCCATCCCTAATCTATGGAAGCGAAACATGGAACTGGCAGAAGAAGGATGAAAGCAGAATAAATGCGCTAGAGATAAGGTCCCTATGACGTATGGGTAGTAGAACGATATACTTACGACAGAATCTCAAATGCTGATATAAGAAAGGAATGCAGAGCGGAAGAAGGTATTATGAAAAGGATCGCTGCGATGGTTCGGACATATGGAACGCATGGATGGAGAAATAATGGTTAAGAAAGTATACATTAATGATGTATATGGAGTACGGAGTCGAGGCAGACCGAGGAAAACATGGCATGTCCAAATTAATCAAATTTTAAAGATTGGTCATTTAGAAGTCGGAGAAATCGACGTGCGTGTATGACTCGTATGAATGTGGAGGAATCTAGAGAGGTATGTCAGGATAGAGTAGTGTGGCGGTCCATTCTCTCTGCTTACCCCTGCGGAGAAACAGTGTGATGGTTTGTTTGTTTGATCCTGCCACGTTTTCCTCTGTCATCCTTTTTTTGTTCCATTTACCCCGATTACATATGAATCGTGTTTTTCAGAAGTAGCACACTTACAAATAACCTCAACTTTACAAGACGGACAAAAAACTGTCTGGTACAAAATTTTCCTACAATATATATATTTTTTTCAATACACATTTGTCTATTTTACTCCCTTTGACAAATGTGTATTGAAAAAAATATGTATATTTTAGGAAAATTTTGTACCAGACAGTTTTTTGTCCGTCCTGTAAAGTTGAGGTTACTTGGATGTGTGCTACTTCTGAAAAACACGATTCATATGCTTTCTTTATCATTATTTCTTTCCATGTGTTCAAACCATCTTAAAGACCCTTTCATTATTTTGTTCATAACACCTTCTGACACCATCTTGACGACCTTCGTGGCTAAGTGGTAAGTGCATTGACTGCCACCCCGAAGGTTCCGAATTCGATTCCCGACGAGGGCAGTGTGATTGTCACACTGTCATTGGTCTGGAGTAGAATTCACGTGACAATAAAATAGCCGTAGATTAGCTAACTATCACATGTCACGAGACCTCCACACCACCTCTTCGTGTCTCGTGTCTTCCCACCACAATCATTTATTATATTAACTAACTAACCATTACGCTGTCTCTCCGAAGGGGTAAGCAGAAAGAATGGACTGCCACACTTTTCTTCCTGGCATATTTCTCTCGATTCCTCAACATTCATACATCGTGTCATGCACGCGCGTCGATTTCTCTGACTCCTCACATGGCCGACATTCTCACTCCTCACATTGGCGATTTATTTGATCGTGCCACGTTTTCCTCGGTCTTCCTCTATTTCTGGTTCCATTTATATTGTTAACATAAAAAAAATTTACCATTCTTTCTGCATTCATTATTTCCATGTGTCCAAACCATCTTAATGATCCTTTCATTATTTTGTTCATAACACCATCATTCGCACCACGTTCACTTCTTATATTTTCATTCAACACTATCATGCACAGAGTACCCAAATATTCGTCTAAGAGATCTCATTTCTACTGCATTTATTCTACTTGCATACTTATTTTGCCAGTTACATGCTTCGCTTCCATACATAAGGGTCGGTACAAGAATACCATTGTGCACTGCCATTTTAGCCGTTTTGGATAGGTTTGTATTAAATATTTACACTAACATAATAAATACAGTTACAATATTTAAAGTAGGTAACTTAATGTTTGTTTTATGAATTTATGGTATACCTACTATATTTTTAAGCATTATTTAATCAAATATTGTTCTCTTTATATAAAAATGACAATGCCTAGTCCTTTGGATATCCTTATAAGAGAATACTGTATTACTCACAATTTTAGTAGTAAGAAACTAAGTCCTAATTATACCCCTTCCACTCGATATGTTCCCGTTACGTGCCGAAATGTGGCTCTATCGCCGAATAATCCACTATCACCTTCTCTAACTGATATTGGAGGGGAAAATTGAGGAACGCCGAGCGCCCGGTAGGAAACAGGTGTCCTGGCTGCGAAACGTGAGGGAGTGGATCGGCATAAGTGTGGAGGAGCTATTCCGAGCTGCGCAGGACAGTGACAGGTTTGCCGAGGTGATTGCCATACATTAGGGGGGACCCGACAGGGCACTTAAAAAATAAGATATAAGAGATATATGCTTTCTGAGGGTAGCCTCACTAACGTGTTTTAATGTGGATGTAGTATTGTGCCCTTCTCCTCAATCCTAATTATACCCTTTCCACTTTTATACATAACTCGACCTCCATTTAGTATATAAATAACCGCTCTGTTTTATTTGATTGTTAAAATTGTATACATTGATAAAGGTTACTTATAACTGAAACATGTCTGAGTTCAGTGAAAACAAAAAATATTGTAATACAAAGTATAATTATATTTATTCAAATATGAATCCACAACACGAAGTGAAGGCATATATAGAAGAAATAAATAAAATAAGTTTATAAGACATATTAATGTATGAAGTAAAATTAAAAAATTATCTCTGAGATCCCGTGGAAGTCCAAGAAAAGCATGGCAAGATGAAATTAATCAAATACTAAAAAGCGGCTACATTCAAAGTCAGACAAATCGATGAGAGTGCATGTTACAATGTATGAATGTAGAGAAAGCTAGAGGTATGTCAGGACAGAACAGTATGTCGGTCCATCCTCTGTTTCTACCCCCCTGGTGAAAGGGCATGATGGTCAGTTAGTTAGTTTTTTCATATTTGAACCGCAAATATAGTACGCTGTAATTCTAAACCTTTTTTTTTACTGTAAATGTAGTCAACCGCACAATAGAGGTTAAAGTATAAATTTGTATAAATGAAAACTCGTATAGTATTATTACACTTACCCTAATCTTCTTCTTTTGGTGCCGTGTCAGGTGCCCCCAACGTTTGCGATCACTGCACCAAAGGCATCTCTGTCCTGCGCCTCTTGGAACAGGTTCTGAACTCTTTTCTGTCCACTATTTTATGTTCCGCAGCCAGGACAACTACTACCAATTCCCTGACGTCCCTCCAGTTTATCCATTAAAATCAGTCGAAGGAGGTGATATTTTTCTCCCCTTAGCTAACTAACTAACTAACCATCACGCCTTAGCACATGACCCTAATATAATCTGATTTTAAATATAGTTCATGCGTAAAAAATTTTGCATACTATCAATCTAAGAGATTGGTATGGAGCAAATCTATTAATATCTTTGCTGCTTCTTGGGATGCTACTTGGGCAATTTTAATGTGGTTGTTTCCCATTGCCTTCCTGTGGTATCTAATCAGTGTGACAATCACACAGCCATTCTTTCAGTGTGCCAGTCTTGCCACTCAGGCACGAAGCTCACCAAAGTCTACCAGACAGCGTGAGAATTTTTGTTTTTGTCATCGCCAGGAATCAAACCAATGACCTTCAGCATGGCAGTCATAGATGATGCCACTCTGCCATGAAGACCGCTTTATCTTTATATGTATTTCCTCTGTACGGGCGTATGAAGTTGAACTCCTCCTAAATGGATGGACAGATTTTGATGATTTTTTTTTTGTGTGTTTGAGTGGGTCCCTAGATGGTTTATGGTAGATTCATAATTGGACCCATTCATAATTGTAGGTGGCGCTGCGATTTGGTTCTAGTAGAAAAATATATTTTTGTTCGGGCAGGACTTCTGTCAGGTCCGCCCTAGTAAGTTTATATATCTCTTATTTTTTGGATTAAATTTTTTTCAATAGTAATGAAAAATATTCGTAATGGTTGCACATTTTTTCTATTTTTTATTCCATCCAGACACCAATCCGTAGACAAAAGTAGATTAGAATCATAAAAAAACATATATGGGAATAGTTGTGTTTAGCTATAAACCGTTTTGGGTGAATAATTAAGAACAGTAAAACGTCATTAATCCGGACGTCAGTCAAAATGACAAGGAAATCTTGTTAAAAAAAAATCTTATTATTTTTCCAGTACTGTATATTTTTAAAGGAACATAGAAGTTCCCACCACATACCTGACGCTGTTATAGGGCGTAGCGGCACCCTTTCGTCAGCTTCGCTCGCACATTCCCTGGGCCTGTCCCCGGTCCATCCGGGACTTGCATATAAAGATGGCAACAGCAAGGGGGTGCCAGACCAAATTTAATCTACCCTATTTTACTTCTACGTTCCGCTGTACTTTATTTAATAAATAAACAAAATATATAATACATGAACAGTACTGTACTGAAGAGCAATATAAGCCTTTTTATGTACATGTACTACATACATACTTGTTTTTGCTGTAAAATTTGTAATTTCATAATCAATAAATGAGCCGAATTGAACAATTATCTGGAAAAATCGGTATCCGGAACACCTCCGGACCCAATTAGTCCGGATAAAAGACATTCTACTATAATTAGAAAACTTTCAGTTGATGCAATGAAATATGAACAAATCAAGAGTAGACTCAATGTCCTAGACCAGCGGTTCTCAAACTTTTTTGACGACAGAATTCTTTTGAAACACTTAATATTTTATGGAGTACTAACACGGTTTGAAATAAATAAAAATTGACACTGCAAATGAGATCAGCGGCACAATGGAGGTTAATCGATTCAATGACATTACTTTTTGGACAAAGCATGTACATATTTATTTATTTTCGTATTGATTCTTTACTGTCTCAAATTAAACTAATTTGGTTTAAATTTTTTGAATAAGCTGAATAAAGAAATGTCCATCCTATTCAGTATTTCATTTTGATGTAAAGTGTCACGTGAGCCACTGAGAATCATCGAGAATTTTAGTTTGACCAGGAAATAAGGAAAATAAAAATTCTATTTCAAAAACAAAAATGATATTTCTGTATCTGTTACAAAGACAAGTGAATTAATCATATATATTTATATACAAGAATTATTAGTAAACAAATTGCAAACTATTAGACAAGAAGCGGAAGGAAGAGCAGCGCACATCACGGCCGGCCTTCTCCTCTCGAAGAAATCAAAACAAGATGGAAGGGACAAGGCTACTAATAAATTAATCATCTAAATCTCGCAGAGAGTATAGTCATTATGAATTAATTATTAAGAAAAATATTGAAGTGATGAGTCTGGTAAATTAAATTCCAATAAATTACATATCAAGCACAACAGTAACTCCTCCCCAAGTTCCAAGCGCAACAACTATACAGTAAAAAATACTTATAACAAAATATTTATCTATTTCTCATATTATTTGCTTTTTCTGTTCACACCACATTGTGATGAATTTGTAAGGAGTAAATCACATACATTGTTCATGTAAATATAGAGTGTCAACAATGTCATTAGTAAGGGCGGTTCCTACGTGAATACGGCTACCAGCGAGGTTGTGATGAGATCGCAGGATCCCGTGAGGGCGGCCGCGCGCCCGCACGGAGGCGCGGCCGCGCAAATAAAACATAACGTTATATTACCAACGATTTAATTCCTTGTAAGTAACATCAATATAAGCGCATTTATTAACAAGTCGCCCCCAGAGACTCCCGCCGGCTGCTACACATACTGATTATACACACAACTCGTCACGTATTTAAAAGTAATTAAAAGAAAAATTAAAACATTGCATTCCTTAAAATAATTTAAAAATTAAAATTTCTTCAGTAAAAGAAACTAACTTATATTTCGTGTGTCGTGCAACATGCAAAATGTTTCTAGCTCACAGGAAAATAGTTGAAACGAATATATGAATTTTATTTTGAAACATGACTAATCGCTTAATGCCATCCACAAAGGAATAATCTCGAGATACTAATGCGTTAGATATTTAGAGAATTATGTCCGAGATGCCTAAGAGTATGTACCTTAAATGCAATAACCAACCTGCAAGCGCCTACTAGCTTCCCCTAGCAGGGCAGGACTGCAACCCCAGTTATGAGTCATCCATTTACTATCGACCCCTCAAATATATAATGAATGTCTTAGGTAACACTGCCTCGTAATCACAAGATAGGTCATTATCACTATTCAGAAATTGCTTAAATGTTTTATAATTATTATTATTATGCATCACTTATTTCACCATGCACAGTTGTGAGGAAATGTAACGACTGTAGAGTTGCCAACCATTCGTCAGTTTGATCGATACTATATGTAATACCTTTAGCCAATACGGAAATGGAGAGTGAAAAATTGAGCGAGGTCAATTTGGAAATACTGTACATGGTCAACGTCCTGGAAGCCTGCCCGACACTACGCAGGCCCTACTTCTCTCAACAAGTTATACAAAAATATACACAACATTTCGCACAGACCCCACGCGGTTAATCAACTGGATAAATTTCATATTTACTACAAAATATTACATATCATGCGGCCAACAGGATCTTTTCTATACAAATTTATTTAATAATCATTCCGTGACAATAAACTATACAAAAACCTTTTGTGACATTCTTATAATTGTAGAAACAATGTTGAAATGGGATATCAGAGTTGAGACAATATTACAAGAATATAATTTAAAAGAAAATACTTAATACGGTACCATCAGCAAGAAAGACAAGATGTTCACACTCTACCGGTAAACAGGCTATGGAGGAATTGTACACAATGTGTCAGTCTTGAGCGAGCTATGTTTCCAAACAATAAATATTCAAATCAACAGACGAGACGGGATACGACAGTAGGCGGCGGGCCTAGTTGTATATCTTGATGGCCTTCTCCAGGTAGTTGATGCGCGACCGCTTCGGCGTCTTGTTTATGTGCTCCAGCCCGATCCACGGCAGTATCGCCGCGTCTGCAAACATTGACACTCAATTACAGCAACAGTACACAGAGTATAGAGTACAGTAGAGACACTGCTCTCTACTCTCAAGCCTGACGCGTGAAGAAGAAGCAATACCCCCCATTTCTAGACAAGTATCAAATATAACTTAATGAAAGTGATCTTAATGACAGTGATTTAAAAAAAATGGTTGGAGCAACCCTTTGGGGCGAATGAAACTAGTTACTCTACTTTTTCTTTTCTTGTCTTTTTCTTTTTTTACATTTTTAAATTATATTTAATCTTTAATTATTCATTATTACTAATACTACTAGTTTTCTCTTTAACTTATCAAAGTGTTACTTTATTCTTCTTATATATTTAACCTTATGTCAGTTGTTATATAATATTAGGTCCTTACATATGAAATTGGCGTTTTGCCGTACTGGCAACTTTGATCTCAAATATCTTCTCTTTGGTTAGGAATTCCAAATTCAAATTTATACAGTTATTTACTTAAGTATTTGTGTTTCGAAAATTATAATTCATTTGTTTTTTCCTCAATTGTTTTTTTTCTTTGCGTCACTCAGTTTACAAAATGGAAAACTTGAAATATCGCGCTATTTACGAGTACGAGTTCCACCGTGGCACCAGTGCTGCAGAAACGGCTCGAAGGATTAATGATGTGTATGGCGACGGTGCCGCAAAAGAAAACACAGTGCGTTTTTGGTTCCAACGTTTTCGTTCTGGAAATTTTGACCTGCAGAACAAGCCTCGTGGACGGCCGGAGACCAAAGTTGATAATGAAGAATTGAAGGCTATTGTGGAAGCGGATCCATCGCAAACCACATCCGAGTTAGCTGCAGGCTGCGATGTTAGTGATAAAACTGTTTTAATCCACTTGAAGCAAATTGGGAAGGTGAAAAAGCTTGAAAGGTGAGTACCTCACGAATTGAGTGAAGCAAATCAACAAACGCGCGTTGACTGCTGCGTTTCATTACTCAACCGGCACAATAATGAAGGGATTTTGAATCGAATCATTACCTGTGATAAAAAGTGGATCCTGTATGATAATCGGAAGCGCTCATCGCAATGGCTGAACCCTGCCGAACCAGCCAAACCATGCCCCAAGCGAAATTGACTCCAAAAAAGTTACTTGTGAGCGTTTGGTGGACTAGTGCTGGTGTCGTTCACTACAGCTTTCTTAAATCTGGCCAGACGATTACGGCAGATGTCTTTTGTCAGCAACTGCAAACCATGATGGAAAAGCTAGCTGCTAAACAACCGAGGCTGGTTAATCGCTCTAGGCCACTGCTGCTTCATGATAACGCTAGACCACACACTGCACAACAGACGGCTAACAAATTAGAAGAGCTTCAATTGGAATGTCTAAGACATCCACCGTACTCTCCGGACCTTGCCCCAACAGATTACTATTTTTTTCGAAATTTGGATAACTTCTTGCAAGGCAAAAAATTCAACTCCGATGGGGCAGTCCAAACCGACTTCAAAGATTTTATTGATTCCCGTCCGAATGTTTGTTTTTTTTAGTAAAGGGATCGATGAACTACCTATGAGATGACAAAAGTGCATAGATAGCAATGGTACATACTTTGATTAAATAAATATATTATATTTAAAAAAAATCAATTTTATGTTCCTCCCATACAAAACGCCAATTTCATATGTAAGGACCTAATATTTGTGGTAGCATGTAATTGGCCTTGTTTTGTTGTCTCTGTGTGTTTATATTCATATACTGTAATTGCTGTTTTTACCCTCAATAATTAAATAATAAAAATAATAATAACACCACCAATAAATGAATCATTTCTATGGTGTTTCCATAAAGAGGTATTAGTCATGAAAATATCAAAAATCTAAAAATGAGTTAAATATAGAAGGTTTGGTGAAGAGATTTATATAGATTATTATCTCTCCTGACAAATAAGTTATCAATGACATATACCCCTTAACCAAAATGCCACATCTTTTCAAACACTGGCAATGAAATATTTAAATGTTGTACTCTTTGGGCAACAAAGAAAACTAAATGTCAGCAAAACAAATCCGTGACTTGTTTTGATTTCAAAATCAAAAAAACAAGGAGACTTATATATAATGTAGAGAACATTGCGGAGATGCACTAGGCTAGTGTATTAGGACATTATGCCGGCTGGTAAAACGTTTAATAAAAGATATTATAATATGATCAGAATACAAACAACGTACTTGGATTACCGATAGCTTTCAGCTCTTCAATATTCATAAGGAAGTCATCGTCCATATAGTTGAGTCGGCCATTTGTAACAATTGCAAATTTGAACTGAAAAAAACATAAAAAAATTAACAATGTAAAACAAACTTTATATATGTATTTAATTCTTCTGTACAGGCGTAAGTAGTTGAATTCCTCCTAAACGGTTGGAACGATTTTGATTAAATTTTATATGTCTGAGTGGGTCTCTGAATGGTTTAGATTCACAATTGGTAGGTGACTTGTTTGGAGGGAACTCTAAAGTTGTTTTGGCGACTTTAAAATGGCAATGGGCAGGTCACGTAGCCAGAAGCTCAGATGAAAAGTGGACAAGAAGACTGCTGACTTGGAGACCGTGGACGGCAAAGAGAAGTGCAGGGCGACCGCAACTATGGTGGAAGGATGACCTGAACAGACAAGTCGGAATAACCTGGATGCAGTCTGCACAGGACAGAGTGACATGGAAATGAATGGAGGAGGCCTTTGTCCAGGAGTGGACGGGAATAGGCTGAGGAAGAAGAAGAAGAAGGTGACTTTTAAAACCTTCTGGGAAGTTCGTGAATAATTGACCTTCTGATAATAATTCATAGTTATGTTTGATTACCATAGTTGGCGCTGATGTCGAATTATTATTTGATAAGCATGCGCAAATCACTTGCGTTGTAGCGTGGCGTAGATTTAAAAATTCTGTTCACTGTGTTTCAATATTCCATGTATGGCATGTACCATAATTGTGTTCATATTGAAAGTATTATTCATGAATGGAGAAATAACATTTTAAATCATAAATGGAGTGTACTTTAACACATACATATTGACATAAGACATAACATAACATAGGAGTAGGCTATGAAATACCTTGTCCCACTCCTTGTCGGGGATATCGAGTTTCTTCTGAAGCCGGTATTGGACGCTGCTGAAGCGCTCGTGATTCTTCACCTTGATGTAGAAGGGTATACCAAACGTTGCGTAAACTTGTTTGTAAAAGTGTGCGCAAGGAACCAACATCTCGTCTTCCTGCAAGAAATAAATACAATTTTTTTTCAAATTCATAATAAATTTGTCCGCCAAGAGGATTCATTAGGTGTGTAAGGATTTAGAGTAAAATGTTTTCGAAGCCAAGATTACCTTAAGGATGAGCTCGTCCGCGGGTATCTCCTCGATGCGGAAGTTCTTGGGGGTGGTAGAATTGAGCTGGTCCAGAGGCATGTCCATATCGGGCCCCGGCAGCACCTTGTGGCAGGCCACCTCCACAATCCGCAACTTGCCGCTGCCCTCGGGGGACAGCTCCACGACCTTGGCAGCCTCCTCCAAGATATGCTCCACACGTCCACTCTTGTTGGGGTACAGAATCAGCTCCTTGTCCTCCTTGTATGTGGGACCCACCTGCAACCCGACCGCACATTAACAAATGTTATTATATTGTACTGCAGTTTACATTATCATATTTTAACCCGATGATCGCCGTAAGCACACATGTGCGCTCTACGTAGACGATCGCCATAAGCGCAGCTGTGCGCGCTACGCAATATTCGAAAGATGTATTTCAAAATTAATTCCGATTTTCTCACAACGACATCTATGAATATTTTAAAATATTAATAAACCAAAAAGGATCGACATTTTTTTATAGTTTGGGAGAAAATACGTGGCGTACCGACGCGCTGTTTCTACAAACATGTGGCGATGAATGGGTTAACAAAACATTAATCCACTCTGCTACAATGCATCCCCTATAACAGAGGTCTACAAACTACGGCCCGCAGGCCAAATCCGGACCGCCAGTGTCATCAATTCGGCCCGTTACAGCTAATGACCACTGTCATCAGTCAGGCCCGTGACAGCTAATGGCTTATTAATTTTGTGATAAGTTGGATAAAAAACACAGAATGATAGAAACTCGGTTTTATTTACTTGGTAGGCAAAGCTTAATGACAAGTATAATATACAGAAAATTTAACTTAAGCGTAGTAACTAACAAATAATTTAAATGAATCCAACTAACATTATAAGTTATCAAGTGTGCCCGTCGTGACAATACAGTACAACACAATAGCAATTGAACTAGCGAATTTAGCAAGCGTATGCTCGCTCAGGGCGTTTTCTCGGGGACTAGTCCAGCAATTATAGATAACGAACTAACCATCACGCCGTCTCTCCGAAAGAGTAGGCAGAAAGATTGGACTGCCACAATTTTACCGATGCGGCACTCCATCCTTCTCTTTTCGCCCCCGCGAGAGACGCGGTGTGATGGGTTGCGAACCTCATCGCCACCAATAGGCATCTTCCATTATTAAAACGGTTTTGACCCTTGGAACTTACTGGAGTAATAAGTATGGCCCTATCGCTGGAAAGTTTGGAGACCCTTGCCCTATAACATTAGATTGCACTTTACGATTGCCTGGATTCCCCTCTAAAATTCAGGAGTATTGCCAACAGCGCGGAAAAGGGAAAATAATTTAATAACACCAGGCACCCCCTTTGCATCCACGAATGTCCAGCCTTGAGACCAAAATCTAGAACTAGTTTCCTATACTCACTACAGCGTGCACCCAAAGTGAAATGACTGGACGAATGGAAGAGAGGTTATGGGTGCCTCAACTGGTTGAACCCCATGCAGGCTTTACCAGCCGGACAAGATCCTGAACTGACTGCATCTAAATGATCCAAGAACAACTTGGCAAGATGGAGGATTCTTTGTGGCGAAAACTCGCTGTATATGCAGCGCGAAACAATCCTTGCTGCATATAACGCAGTGCTCCTAGTCCCCTAAACCAGAGCTCCGCAACCGGTGTGCCGTGAGCCGGATGCAGATGTGCCGCGGTCAAATATAAGTAATACTCGTACATAATGAAAAAAATATTTAGTTATAGTCAGAAGTCGTGAATTGCGAAAGAGTCGACTTTTTAATAAATCAGCCCAGGAGACATTGGTGACCTTTTTATATTATTGTTTTTTTTTTAACTCATTCAGCTCTTTAGTGAAAATCTGACGGGATAATTTTTGTTGGCGACCTTTTTTTAGGCCATTCGTGAAAAATCGAACATTCGAATTTCCCAAATGAGCTAAAAAAAAAAAGTCACCAACATCTCTGCTGAGCTGATTAACGCCCACGCCCAGACCGAATTTTAGCTTTAGGTGTGCCGCGGAATTCTAGGAAGAACTTAGGTGTGCCGTAGGTGAGAAAAGGTTGCGGAGCACTGCCCTAAACATCCAGAAGTGTGGCCTCAAGCATCCAGAAGTGTGGCCCGGCTGGCTGTATTCTAAGCCGACAATATATAGAAACTACTGCCATTGACACAAGGAAAAAGAGAATACATTAAAAAGATAAAATTACTCACCCATGTACATTTAAATTGCTTTTTGTTGTCCAATTCGTTAATTCTAATTGTTAATAATTGATAAAATAATTTTTTCGGGCACTTTGGTTTACTATACGTTAATAGTTCTTTAAGATTGCCTTCATAAGAATACTTCAACGGTTGCCCTGGAGTCTCTTTATAACTGAAAATAAAAACGTAACGCAAACCATATAATAATCCTAATTTAAATGAAATTGTTTGTGACAATCGACAAAGGAATGTTGCTTACTTTTGACACCTAAAGAATTGAATTAAATAAGGATCTACATTCAGTCTCTGTCCAACAACCTGGGCCATCTGGTCGTAACTCATCTGTGAAGAGAGCTCTTGCGTGAACCTGGAACCATTTGCAGCCGTCAGTCAATTGATAAAATACAAAAAACACATCATTTCACATTTGGCAGCACAAAATACACGACTCACCCTGGATCGTTGGGGATGGTCTTATCCACAAACTGAACCTCAACTTTGCAGAAAATGTACTTGAAGTAGTCGGGGCAGGTGGGCAGCTCCAGGTCCTCGTCCTTCTCCTCCTTCTCAAACACTATGATGTCTCCGTCCATCAACTCATCCAGGACCTGGGAAGTCAGTTCAATGTATTCTATTTTGAAATTACATTGCCGCCCACGCTTTCTGGGACGCACTCCATCATTTTTGTGTTTATGGTCGGTATGTGATGATCCGCCATAATTCAATAATATGGTATCCATATTTGGAGTTTTGCGTTCCATTTAATACTTATATTACTGTGAAATATTCCACTTAGTCAGCCTCCAACAATGATTTCAGACAAATCATTTTTTTGAAATTCAAAAAAAAAAATTTTAGTTTGTCACAATGACACTTTGGTTACTAATAAAATGTGAATGAGTCATTTTAATCAACAATATAATAATATTGAAAAAATATTTATTTACATACATTACAAAGCTATTTAAAAGTCCATTGAACTAAATGTGCTATTATTAATACAAATGAAAACGTCTATTTTCAAAAAGTTTTATTATATTTTATGGAAATGACATGTTTCGCCTTGCAAAAGAATTATCAAATATTTGATAATGCCTTAGCAAGATGAAACATGATATTCTTATAAAATATAATAAATAAAGTTTTTATTTATGTTTATTTGTTCACAGTAAAAAAATGTGGTATCTCACAGTAATATTGGAAATTAATTAATATTTAAATCAATAAAGTAAGATAAATATGCTATTATTAATACAAATGAAAACGTCTATTTTCAAAAAGTTTTATTATATTTTATGGAAATGACATGTTTCGCCTTGCAAAAGAATTATCAAATATTTGATAATGCCTTAGCAAGATGAAACATGATATTCTTATAAAATATAATAAATAAAGTTTTTATTTATGTTTATTTGTTCACAGTAAAAAAATGTGGTATCTCACAGTAATATTGGAAATTAATTAATATTTAAATCAATAAAGTAAGATAAATATAATGAAAATAAATAATAATAATAGTAATAATAATAAACATATTATTGAATTATGAACTCATACATAGACCAATACATATAATTGATTGACTAAATATTATACATGATGGTAAGTACTTACCTTTCTGCTCATGTGAGTGACTATATAGTTACATAAATGTTAGTAAAATAAAGATAAGCCTAATATATCAGGGAATCTACATATAGTACAGTCTAACATATAATATAATACACAATACATACGGAAATATTACGGAGAGTAGAAGATATAAAATCATCTATACCAGTACCTTTTCTAGAGGCTCGTTATAGTTTATGATTTTTTCTATAAAGTCGGGTTTAATCTCTTCGTACAATGTGAGGGCGGTGTCTGGAGGGAAACCTATGGATGAAAAAGACATCAGGTTATAATCTTTGGGGTTTAGGAATTCAACTAAATACTTGGCACTTTATACTCTTTGAAATAAATCAGTATTTAAAGTAATCCATTGCATTTATCCGTTTACAATTGAAGGCCGGTTATTACAAAGGCGCCAAGTGGTTTAAACATAAAGCAGAAGGAAAAAAGCAAAAAACTGTTTTTTTGTTCCATATGTCATGTACCACGGATTGCATCTTTAGAGGGAAGTTAGAACTACACTATATTATTCAATCACTTTGCACAGATATTGGCCTTAATATTTAACATGTATCGTGCCATGCATATTTAAAAAAAAAGACCCATTGTACCATCATACAAATTTTGTTGAATATTATGTATTTTTATACAGGAATGATAAATTGGGTCGTGGCAGTCAAGTATGACTGCCACGGTGTATTGGTAACAATTGATCACAGTCACATATGACTGCCACGACGTGATACGTGATTAACACCAATTGGGATCAAAAACTCATTTTTGATACTTGGCACCTTTGTAATGTTCAGCCCTCAATTCTTTGATATTCGAGGAAGGTACTGAAATAATGATTTGGTGTGTAAGAAAAGATTGTTTTAAAAGTGACATTTTATTCAAAATGTGTATACTTAGAATGTGCCATGTAGCGATGACAAAGTAACGTTTGCTCAGCGGTCTAAGGGTTAATATACTTGATATATATTTTCTGATCCCATCTATATGTTCCCACAGCTATAGCAAAGCTATCTGCTCTAACATATCTTATTTCATGTCCCAAAGTGCTATACAGAGACGCTTCAAAGTTCTCCTGTATTGAGTGAGATCTCAGTAGCAAATTTGTGAATACCTTTACGATAAAAGCAACAAAGAGATAACCGTCTTATTTCTATTTTTCATGGTTCTGGGCATATTTCCTTTAATGTTATTTTTTTTCACCCTTCATCAATTTGACTCATACTACAAAGATGTAAAAACCTATGTTTTCAACAAAATAATAATATGTACCTTAAAGTTTTTTTTAACTTAAACAACAACAAACCATCACGCCGTTTCTCCGCAGAGGTAGGAAGAGAGAATGGACTGCACCATTACTCTATCCTGACACACCTCACTAGTTTCCTCCACATTCATATGAGTCATACACGCACATCGATTCTTCAGACCTTTAAAATTTGATTAATTTGGTCATGCCATGTTTTCCTCAGTCTACCTCGACTCCGTATGTACCGAGGCAGCGATCCTTTCCTTCCACTCTACATTCCTTTCTTATATCAGCATTTGAAAGTCTGCCGTACATCATTCTACCACACATACATCTTAGGGACCTCATCTCTACCCCATTTATTCTGCTCACATCCCTCTTCTGCCAGTTCCATGCTTTGCTTTCATACATAAGGGTTGGGATCAGAACTCCTTTGTGAACGACCTTCTAACTTATACCATGATTTTAAGAGTATCATGATAATAGCAAACTTTTAAAAACAAAGATTTTTATATGCTTTAGATAATACATAATACGTACCAGCCCTTTTGTTCAGGATGGGGATGAGGTCTGTAAGCTTGTTGGAGATAGGCAGGTAATGGTGTCCGCAGTAGTGGATCTTCTTGGTGTGCGGGTTGTACATCTTGAAGAAGAGCACCACGTCGTTGTCTTTGTCGAAGGTGGGCAAACAGCTCAGGCCAGAGTCGGGGGGCAGCAGCTCCAACAGGATGCACCACGTGGTTGTGTTTTCCGTCATTTCCGGGATGCTCTTGTGCAGGTCGTTCACAATGTCCAGGCACGTGGGGCGACAGGTCTGCAAATGTTCTTTACTTATATTATTTGGAACAAACTACATCATTTCAGATCTCAATTAGTATCTAACAAACTAACTAACCATCACGCCGGATACTACTCTGTCCAGACATACCTCTCAAGCTTCCTTTACATTCATACAACACAACATGCACGCTCAATTCAATTTTTCTGACTTCGAATGTGGCTGTCTTTTAATATATTTTTAATTTGGTCATGCTATGGTTTCCTCAGATGTGTTCTACTTCTTTTAGCACTAACACTTCTTGTACATAATTTTTTAACCATTCTTCTCATCCGTTTGTTCCATATGTTCAAACAATCTCAGAGATACATTATTAATTTTACTTATGATGCAATCATCTGCCCTACATTTCTTCCATTACAAATGTAGTGATTCATTTGAAAGAAAAATTACTATCTTGAAATTAATTAATCAACATTTTCTGAAGCAAGTTATATTTTCTCAAAGATTCCATTTACCTGCACTTACAAAGCATTTTGTCCCATCTACATTTAACATTTACCCAGCTGACCATAATGGAAAAAATATATATTTCTTCGCCTAATTAGCCTTACATACAATTAAACACGACAAATGTAACATTCACTTTTTGCCCGCGGCGACCGTCTCTAATCAGATTAATAATTCTTGCGTATTAGGATCTCAAGTGTTTATTAATTCTTTGATATTCTAAGATAAAATATCGTTTTAAAAGTTTAATATATTAAAAATGCGTCGACGAAAAATATGCCACATTGTGATGACAGATAGAGCAGCATTTATTTAGCGGTCTAAGGATTAACATACATTGTTGGAGCGCGCGCTGAAGGGCCATGGCCTTATCTGGTTGATGGGATACTTAAAGTTCTCAGCCAGCATCTCCAGGAGCTCTGCCACTGTGGACTGCTTCTGCACCCTGAACACCTTATAGTTAGCCTTCTCAGGGTCATACAGGTCATTTCCCTGATGACCTACGAAGGCATCTTCTAGCAAAACGTTCACCGTCATGTACAGGTGGGCCTCTGTGCGCTCTTTTCTTCTAATCTGAAAATAGAACACACGTATTACAACCCGTAGCATATCTTCCAAGGTGTTGAATCAATATTATAAAAAGATTAATAAAGACAAACCATTTCAATGCGCTTCTCTTCATTAAGTCTATCTGCTAACTCGCTAGGAATATCAGCCTGGGTACATTCTTGTAATACATTTTTTAATTGCGAATCCCTGAAAATAACATTGTTTTGTATTAGTACAAAATAAATTTATTATACTTATACATAAAATGAAGTCATGGCCATTGAGAGTAAGATGAGTATTTATAAAGCTAAGACCAAGGGCAGACACGGTCAGGACCGAACAAGTTTTTAGGACTTCTGAAATGAAGTGAAATGAAATGAAGGATAATAACAGGCAAGACACTAAGAGATGGCGTGAGGAACACCAGAATAAGAGAGATATGTGAGGCTGAGGATATTATAAGATGGAGAAGACAGCGAAGGAGGGACTGGTATGGTCACCAAACAATGGACACCACGGGAGACTTCCTAAAAGATGACCAACCCTCTGGAGAACAGACCACATAGGTCTATAGCAAGGAAAAACAAGAGTATTAAAATAACAAAGTATATAGAGCGGATACTGACCTAATATAGACCAACATGTAGGCATTTGTACAGTGACGCACGGTGAGGGCCATATCCTCGTCGTGTCCACCATAATTGTGATCAATCGCCTCCTGCTTCGTGCACCGCGATACCACATCATCATCAAACTTACACCACTGTTAAAACAAATAATAATAATAAATTAGATTCAATACTTTAAATTAGCCACTATAGAACTGCTTTAGATAGACGAGTAACTATAATAGTAATTGGCTAATGTGAGAAAATATACCTTGCCATCTCCCTTGGGGTTGATGAAGACGACATAGTGACCACCGTGATTGTCTCCCGAGTGTACTAGCACGGCATGCAGCGTGTAGTCGGCCGGGGTGGAAGGCTTCTCTTGGAGATAGGCGTCCAGATTGATGTGTTCGTAGAATTCAAACCTGTCAAAAATTCATTCATAAAAAAATAACTCTACACAGAAAAAACACGATAAAAGATACATATTCCTATTTACCACATCAAGTCTACAACCATTTAATTTACATAACACATTGTTTTGACCGAAACATTATTAAATGTTTAAATTTGAAACACTGTTATTTATTTATACATATCACAACTTATTTTTATGAGTTTGTTGTGACAGTTGTTTCGCCAACTTATATTTCCACCATCAGTTGTTACAAACTAGTCATTTGTAACACTTGACAAATGATTAATACAAATAACAAGTTGTCTGTAACACCTGATGATGACTAACTCATAAAAATAATGATACGCACAAATAACAAAATTTCAAATTTAAATATTTAATACCATTGATTTATTTAAGAAGACGGCAAGTGATTCTTATAAAAATATTACGTATTTATACATTATTTTTTTTACATACATTATCAAATACTTTTTGTTTAAATATTATCTGAACTTGTCTAGACGAACAAGAGTAATTTATAAAAATACAATAATAATTTTCTGGAAAACATTTCATCAAAGTACGGGGAGATACAGATCAATTGGCCCCAAACAGTGTCAAATGGCGTTCTCTGGATCAAGGCAAGCGAAAAGCCAATCAGAGAACAAGTCACTAGACGCAAATGGCTGTGGATCGGTCATACCCTCAGACGGAACCCAGCCTGCATCGCTCAGGGTGCACTGGACTGGTCCCCTATGGGGGGAAAGCGGAAGCGAGGCAGACCTAGAGTCACCTGGAAAAGAGCTCTGCAGGACGAGGTTAAAGTAGCAGGCCTCACTTGGGATGATATATTAGGCATCAGGCATGCGATAGAGTCGGGTGGAAAAGGTTCCTTGAAGCCCTATGCACCACGGAGGTGTGACAGGACAAGAAGAAGAATATGGGGGGTATGGAAGTAACAATAGAGTGTGTCATACTTATCATTAAACTTGACGGAGCAGTCTGTGAGAGGGTCGTACTGGAAGCGCATGAGGTGCAAATGCAACACAGGCGGGAAGGAGGCGAAAATCACTCCTTTCTCCGCTTCCTGCAGCCCGTGCTCGCCCGCATCGTACTTGTTCTCCCCTTCTAGGTTCTCCGTGCACACGTAGTCCTTGAAAGACTCATCAACTGCAATGCAGAACGGACAATTAATAAACCTCAAAACACTTTAGACCACTTTATAGACATCCTCGATTTAACTCAAGCAGCTAACTGGCAAACAACAACCGCACACTCGAGCTAATTCAACCTACCTCATATTTTATGGTACCATAAACGCACGCTCAAATTAAGTAGGCAATGAAAATGGAATGCAGTCAAAACCAAGTAAGTTTTGATTAATTTTTTATTGTTTTATTTAATAATGATATAAATCACTAATACAGAGTTATTTAAGTATCACATAGTTATTCAAGAAACAATAAAAATTTACAAATGACATTTGATATTAATAATCTTAGCAAGGTGAAAGATGTCATTCCCTTAAAATATAATAAAACTTCTAGAGAACAAAGAGTTTTCATTTATTTAATTACTAAGTAAATATTTTATGTGTAATTTTGACATTACACTTTTCTTATGTTTTATAATAACACAAATTTATAAAAAAGAATCCATAGACAAAATTCCATTCTATAGATGTTCATGTAAGAAAAAAAATACGATATATATGGAATGTTGAGAAATGCTGCTGAAAAATGCAATCAATATCCATTGATGAAATATAATTATATGATCAGACAGGGTACTTACTGTTCTTCTTGCCCTTGATGTTGAGCTGAATATCGTAGAAAGTCTCTAGACGGGTGCTGGAGCAGGTGACATTCTTGCATTTGATGTAGGAGGTCATCTTTCCCTCAAACAGCTTGGGCACCGTGCCCTCCACGCACGTGCCCTTCATCTTGCTTTCCAGCTTGTCCAGCAAAACCTGCACATCACCACACAATTCAAATTATCAACACCATTATTATAACGAACAACAAACCATCACGCCGTTTCCCCACAAGGAATAAGAGAGAACGGACTGCCACACTACTCTATCCTGACATACCTTTCTATCGTCCTCCACATTCATACAGTGAGTCATACAAGCATGTCGATTCTTCCGACATCTAACATGGCCAAACTTTAAAATTTGGTTAATTTGGTCACGCCATGTTTTTCCTCAGTCTTCAGGTATAGATTTCAAATCATTGTAACTTTTAAACCAGTTAATTTCTATATGTGAAGAGCTTTCTTTGTAATGCAAAGTATTTCAAAAAGGTTTCTCCTTTGATGAAAATAATGTATCCGAGACATCAGATGTTTTTTGCATGAACATAAATTGGACTGCTTATTTTTATGATACATGAAAATTCAATAAAATATAATTTAAAAGTTCACAAAAATTACCCTGAGGAACTCCTGCACATCATGCTGCATGAAGGAGTCCACGGTATCCCAGCCGAAGCTCTTGGTTAGTTTCTTGGTGCCCACGGGCTTGTCGGAAAACTGCAGCTCGTGAAACACGCGCTGCAACGCCAGCGCCACGGAGCGCGTGCTGTCGTCCGACTCGGTGGGCATCTTATACACCGCCTTGCGCAGCTGGTTCGTGAAGTACAGTGTTTGCAGGAGCGAGTTCATGTAGCATGTGGCACCTTGGTTCTTGAGCCCTAAACACACAAATCACACATAATCAACTCAGTTAATGAAAGGAACTAACTACTCAACTAAACCATAGTTTCCCAACAAAGGAGCAGTACCGTTCCCAAGGGGGCACTGGAGCTCTCCATGGGGGCGGTAACCAATCCAGAGGTAATATAGAGGCGTTGAGGCAGTCAAGAAGAACGGCCGTGGCATATTTTAATAAACACCAATGAAATACTTTGAAAATACTATTTTCATGAATAAAAAATTGCAGAAAATATCTAAACATAAACATTTCTGATACATTTGATAATCTCTTTTGTGTCAACTCTGTGATTATAAATAGATATACATAATGTAAATAATAATTAAGGGTTAATTAATGTTTATGGGTTGTTTTTTAGACAAGATTGATTTATGTTCAGAAAATCTTGAGCAGTATTACAACACTTATTTTGGTTCTCCTGACATAATAAGCCATTGATGACATATACCTCTATACTAAAATAACACAAAAATGTGCTTTGTGGTTAACAACTAAAGTTTAGATCATATAGATTTCCAAAGACCATAATGTATATAAAATAACAATGAAAATGTTGATTTGTAATGTTGTATAGATTAGATTCAGCAATTTTTTTTTTCAAAGATACAGGGTTTATCTAAATGGTATGTAGAAGCAAGAAAGGGGTGATTTGGCACCTGAAAATATATATACATGTTTTTTTTTTCAAAAATCTGTTTTAATTACAGAATGATCCCTACGACTATTCGGAATAACGTTACAGAATGAAGAAGCAAAGTGCTAGCCTCATCATCACAGAAAACCACTAGGAATATATAATATGTTTACATTTTGCCCCAATCTAGTGATAGTGAACGTACCGACGTATCCGGTGTGCTTTTTGGAGTCCCAAGAGACACCGTGCGGGGCCTCGGCCGACACGTGCACTTCCAGTGTGATGGTGTCATCTCTCACATACCCTTTTTCCGGATCCAACACGTCATTCCACGCCAGGAAATGTGAGAAGCCCCAATCATTTTCTTTGCTGTTGAAAAATACATATAATTTTATAAATACATAAATATAACAAAATCGGTCCATACATACACACATTGCCACAGCGCTGGGGCCCTTGCGATGATTTAATCGTAAAACTAGTGCAACTTAACCCTTACCACTCCAATGTCAAGTGTGACTCGACATAGAATTTCTTACACCCACTCCTATGTCAACCTAGACTTAACATGATGCAATTTTCTAAATTAAATACTAATAATTATAATAACACACCTTGCACCTTCCTTATAAGGCTTTTATGGAGATTCCTTCCATGTCTTTTTTTTTTAAATAATTAACAAGTTGACTGCAGAGCACCGACCGGAACAGCGGTAAGAGGAGAACCCAAATGGCGGACCCCTTCCAGGTCAGGCCCTATACTGTTCAGTTTTAAGTGGGACAGGGGTCTGCCATTTGGGTTTCCCCTTACCACTGTCCCAGTCAGTGCTCAGCAGTCTATGTAATAAACAATTGGTGGCATGTAAAACAATAATGATTGAGGAGTGTTAGGTTGAATCAGCCCAAATTATTATTTATTATCAAAAATTAATCTAAAAGATTAGGACTAGTTTTCAACCCTTCATTTCATGATTTTTTTATGTTGTCGAAAACAATATTTTTAGTTACCTATTGCAAAATAGAATATGGGAAAAATATTCTGTTTATCTATATACCCATAAAAATTTGGTTTTGCAAATTTACTAGAAGACTAAATTTGATAATATTTCATTATATGTTTTATTATTACATGCAATAAATGATTGACACATCTATTAAATGAAGCAACTTTTATTTATTTAAAATGATTTTTTTTTAACTTAAAATATTTCTAAAAAACTGGCAGTGAACTGAAAGCAAGTCAACGAAATATCAAAGGAAAAAAAATAAACTAGCGACCCTAGCCATGGCTTGTGTAACTTAATAGGTAGACGGAAATGTGTGAGTGTAACATAAAACAAGAATATGTATGAATTTTGAATTAGTAGATTTTTCAGTTTGTAGCAAATTTGCTGCACCATAAAATGAAGGGTTAATATGTCACCATGACTATAGTGCAATGTGCACATAAAAACTATTGATATCAGAGATGAATTGCATCCAAATTAGCTAAATGGGTGGTGGTCTAGGGGGCAGAACTGATTCAGGGGATAATGGTTTCAAAGCTGAACACGACCCGATTCCTTCTTCATAATAATGAGCTATTTCTGCTCAAATTGTAGATCATACAATAAATTCTAATATCATTGATTTAAATCCTTGGTGTTAGACTTATTTTTTTATCAAAAATAAAAATTTTAAAAAAAGTAAAGTTACCAATAGAAGAGATGCTGTATCTTCCTGAGGAAGGGCTCCGTGTCAGGCTTGTGCGAGAGCAGCTTGAGCTCGGCCACGGCGTAGCAGGACCAGCTGTTGGATTCACTCTCCCCGTTGCACTGCAGGAAGAATCCCAGCGACTTCTGAGTGCGGTTATCGGGCACAGACTGGCGCGGCATCACCATGATCTTCCAGGGCAGGTTGCGCACGTAGCAGGGTGGCGAGAGCACGGAGTCCTTGATCTGGCTGAAGTTGGACACTCGGAAGCTGAAGGTGGCCTCGGCGCGGGACTCGTCATCAACCATCTCGGCATCCTTCCAAATAACCAAACATTTCATTTTGCAAATTCATAATTCACCTACATCAATATAGATTACGTTGATTACAAAACTTTTCTCTGCCTTTTTTGTGTTCATGTTTAACTTCAGCCACACACTCATCAATGCAGTAAGACTTCATTGAAAGAACACTCTAGATCTGAATATAGAATTACTGTATTATGCGGACAATTCAAGCTAATCCACACAAATGCATAGGTTAGCGCTATACATAAGAGGATAATATAATTATAAATCATCAATATTTGTATTCCGTCCCCTTCAAGAGCAAAACTGCAAAAAATAACCATGTCATTTACAGGATATGCGTGTTACACCACATATCCATACATTAAAATAATTGTATTTATTATCGTAATCTCCTTTATTAAAATGCAGGTCATTGGACCAAAGTTTAATGTTGTGTAAGGTATTATGAACATTAAACAAACAAAAAAGATCACAAAACAATAACATTTATTCAATTTTAGCTGATTTTTGTTATTATCAATATTAACCTTTTAATGCACAGTACATTTTGAAAAAGAACAATCGAAAAAGGTGAAAATTTTTGTTCATCACCCGACTTAATCGCATTAAGCAGCTAATAGGGGATGAGTAGTGAATCAACTAACCTGGATGGCGGCTCCAGCCACGTCCTGGTTCTGTGGGCCCATCATGACTTGGCCGTTGGGCCCCCGGTCTGTTATGTCCCCGCCCCCTGTGTCCGTCAGAGTCTCTATAGTCTCCACTGCAGGGACAGATAAGGACAAATGACATCAGTCCGGTTCATCTGTGATATGGCTATATTCAAGCTTATACCTAACTGTATCACATTATTTATTGTGCAGTTTCTTTCACATGATATCAATTACATTTTAAAGTTTGAAAAAATATTAAAAGACTCTATTTATATGGTCATCACTATCAATATAAATATATTGAATAAAAAATAACATATATTATGAAGTTATGGTGCCAACAACTATGTGTAAAAGTGAATCTTGGATCTGGCAAAAGGATGAAAGTTGGATAAATGTCGTAGAAATTAGATTACTAAGAAGAATGTGCGAAAAAAACAATGTATGAAAAAATACCAAATGACGATATAAAGATGAAAGGGTCCTAAATAAGATTATGAAAGGGTCACCAGGATGGTTTGGGCCTATGGTAAGAATGGATGTGTGAAGAATGGTTAAAAATTTGCATGAGCCAGGGTGAATGGAAAAAGTGAAAGAAGACTGAGGCAAAATAACATTACCCAACTCAATAATTATTAAAAAATGGCCATGTTTGAATTTGGAAAAATCAACAAGGGTGCACGTCACAGTGTATGAATATATGGAAGCCTCGAGTTTATCGGCCATTATTTTGAACATCTTAACTTAACTAAGGTTACACTGATGAAAGATGACAACCGTCAGGAAAAAAAATTTATGAACAAAATATTGTGTAATATGAATTCACGGCACAAAATGAATTTGAATATAGAAGAAACTGTGACTATTATTGTTTTGTTCAGTTTTGCAATTCCATTCAGAGGATATCATTGTGGGGTTATGATAAATAACTAACTAACTAACCATCACTCTGCTTCTCCAGAGAGGTAGGCAGAGAGGATGGATTGCCAAACTGCTCTATCCTGATATACCTCTCTAGCTTCCTCTTTATTCATAAATCGTGCCATGCGTGATCATCGATTTTCCTGACTTCGAATTTGGCAGCCTTTTAGTGATTGATTAATTTTGTTGGGGTCTTAACTTCTTTTTGCATTCACACACTGCTTGTATACAACTTTTAAACCATTATTTTCTCATCCATTCATTCCATATGTCCAAACCATCTACGTGATCCTTTTCTAATTTTACTTAGGATGTAATCATCTGCCTTACATTTCTTCCTTATTACAATGGTTTCCTGAATGTTCTTCTCAATGACCTCATTTATATGGCACTTATCCAACTTTCATCCTTATTTTGCCAGCTGAAAGCTTTCCTTTCCATACATAAGGGTTGACACTATAACTTCATTATGGGTTGTAATAAACAATAAATCTTGTAAATGCAAGCATAGTTACTCTACAAATGCATCTATACAAAATAAAGAGGCATTGATATTATATTTATATGATTAATTTTAAAAATAAATAATAATTACAATTCCTGGAACATAAATACAATAACAAACTTATCACTTGGAAACATACATCACTTCAAACAATCAACCATATTCAAACATAAAAACCAAACCAGAAAATATGCAAATAAGATAGCAGGGTCCTATGTCCTAAAATGAAAGAGATCTTGTATAAACCAGAAAAAACACAATCAGACTTGTGAGATGTATTGACAATATGATCATAACCTATAAATTATAATTCAATTACTAGTCATGTACCCCAAACCACTGATAGTTCCCAGCAGCCAGATAGATTTTAAAATATTAAATATAAATATATACCAAATGGAAGTGAATTTGATTTGTTTATACCAGTGTACGTGCAAAATGTTCAACAGTGAAAAAGAAAGATTTACTGTTTCCTGCTGAAAACCAAAGACTAAAAACTGTCATAAGTCTTCCCACATCTTCCACACACTTATGCAATGTTATTTTCACACAAACTGGTACACAATTCCCGAAATAAACTAAATAAATATTTACACAGCGTACACAAAGAAAGATTCAATGACAATGGTACCTACATTTAAAAAAAATCGTAAAAACTAACAACAAACCAATAACCTTATTATCTCACTGAAATCACATTCTTGAAGTGAAACTAAACGCCATTTAGGAAATAAAATAACTGCTTTACGATAATTTCTCGATCAATACGAATATTTCACTTCACACACAAAATTTAATGACAATCTCTTTGTTCAAAATGAATCAATGAAACAAATGAAATTGCGCATTTTTAAAATAAGAATATTTCTAACCTTTCTTGGTGGTTAATAAAACTGACATATAATTCAAATCACAACAAAATAATACGAAAGATTTATTTATCTAGTGCGTAAATCTGATTACGAAAATGTGCCAGATCATTCCCGATACACGGAGATAGATTTAACGTGAGACCGTGAACTAACCTTCTTGGGTTTCCATCTCCTCGACCTGGCTGACATTGTCTGTTTGCCTGTCAGCGGCAGGCGAGTGGTTCATGTTAGCCGGGCGCGCCACCGGGGATCTTCGCCCAACACTATCTATAACGTCCTGGTCACCACAAAACATTCACTTTAATATTGCAGCAGATAATATACTATACTACATAGAATTAATTAAGAATGATATCGGTAAATAACACACAATAATAATTATTCATTTTAACGATGCGAAATAAGGAAAATTACAAATAAGGGGGGCAACATGTTACCTTTAACGCCAGAGGATTTTGTCCTTTGGACTTTTTTGACAAACGATTTAAATGGTTGGGGTTTAATAGGCTTGCAGATTTAAAATTGGAGTTTTGTTGGTTACTTTTGTTAGTAGATGAGGTGGTCACTTTGACAAAGTGTTTGCTTGCGGTGCGCCCAATGTCTGCAAATTTCTCAACCCTCTATTTGAGGGAATCTGATATCTACCACATGTAATTGCTTTTAAAATTATAAAATATCGTATTACAAGTCTCATCCAAATAATGAACAAATCTTTGTCGCTATTTTCACTAAAATTTACGGCGGCAGAGACACTTCTTTTCATGTGAAAATAAACAAAATGGCTGGACAATTCAATTTCCAGCTTGGGCCTATCGGCAAAATGTATCTATGGTGTAGGATGTTCAATAGTGCGCCATTCGTGACAAGTCGAATAATTGTTATATTAAAATTAAAGTTCTTACCCAAATAATTTAACTCTTGCACAATAAAATATTAAGTAGTGAAGAAATGATCCAATCCACGTCCTGGACAATCAAAATAAAAAAATACGTATTTCGTTCGCCGTGAATTCAATTAACATTAATTTGTGCAATTTTGGTTAACAAATAAATTAAAAAAGAAAATTCTATGGAATTTTCTTGTATTAATTTGCCATTAGAGAAAAAATGAATTCTGTTTAATATGGATTGAAAGAAAAGGCTATATTTAACTTTGATGCTCTGCCGTGTTTAGATCGAAGTCTTTTAAATTTTTGCAATGACATATCAGAGCACTATAGCAAAGGAACCAAATGTAAAACTGACACGGCAAATACGTAAACAAAGTAAATTAGACAAATATTTTTTAAATAGTTATTCCATTTTTTTTATATTTGGTGTACACAGGTGTACACAACCTGTCACAATGCTGCCTAGTAACAAATCCACTGATATCAATATACATATCTTCAAATTTGAGACCGTTGACCAGTTTACGTTCCTTGTTACGAATATGTTGGCGTCACGGGGTGAAACATGAAGATTACTCGTGTTTCACTTCCGATCTCAATCCATGAGATTGTGATATGAGATTGAAACCAATATTTACTATTTACAATTATATTTAAACACACAAACATACAATATAACAAAAGAAAGAAACAAGATTACTTATAAACTAAACAGGGCTTACTTGCTATTCGTTGGCCAACGACTTAAAACTACTCCGTCACTGAATAACACTACTTGATCTGCGGCGAGGGCCGACGCTGACGCTGTCGTGGCCAGCACGAGGACTGCCGGAGGCTGCACGGCACAGAAGCATCACGCGGATGATGGACCGCGGATGGCGCGGGTTCCCTTCGCAGCGACAGTGGTGGCCAGCATCAAGCCCCAATGGTGATTAGCTGGCGCGGCTGGTTAGCACGAGGACGGTGATCTGCGAAGCCAGCGTGGTGGCGAGTTGGCCGCTAATGGCGTCCGCGCCAAGAGGGACGTGCGAGGCGGGAAGCCGCACGTCCGCCTTCTCTGAAGTCTCATTTTAAACTATCTTGGGTCGCTACATGCAGCCCTCCGAGCCTGCTCCGTAGGGCGAGGGGTTAGGTCATCCCCCCCCCCCCCCCAAAGTGTGGCCACTCACGAAAATTGTCAATTCACTTATTTAAGCACTATTATTGTTTTTAAATTGTCTTATCACTAATTAAAATTAAACTTAACTAACATCAAACAAGCCTCCAGAGAGAAAACGTATTTTCGGTCATGTAAAATTTGTGCAGTGCAATCTCACCTATTATGCCATGAAACATGGCTATATCATCCTTAGTTAACAAAATAAATTATGTCAATGAAGAGATAGGAAAACGGATATTCGCAGCAAACGGATGCTACTTTGGCCTCAATAAGCACCTAAAGTCGCGTTTACTGTCCAGAAAGACAAAGACCACATTTTATAAAACACTGATTAAACCAGTTCTCACATATGCCTCGGAGACTTGGACACTCACTAAACGTGAACTGCTTCGAAAGGGAGATCCTTCGCAGAATCTTTGGACCCATTAAGGATGGTCAGACGTGGAGAAGGAGATACAACACAGAGCTCTACGATATTTACCAGAACGTCACCGTGATCAAATTTATAAAGATTAACAGACTGCGCTGGCTAGGGCATTTGCACCGCATGGGGGATCTGGAGCACCCTAAAAGAATGTTGTATGACAATCCAGTAGGGTGAAGAAGCGTCAGCATGCCGAGACTGCGATGGTTGAATGGTGCCATGGTGGACTGTCGGGTCTTGGAACAGCAAGACTGTGGCGTGCAAAGATAGGACGGGGTGGATATGTTTCTTGGAGGAGGCTAAGACCCACCAAGAGTTGTAACGCCGGAGAAGAAGAACAAGAAGAAGAAGAAGAAGAAGTACACAGGATTTGATGATCGGGAATTTTATACTAGCGATAAGATTAAATGAGATTCACGCAATATGGGATCCTAAGATGACGCAAGAATCTATATCCGGAGAAGAATCTACATACTCAACCTTCGTGGCCGAGTGGTAAGTGCGTTGACTGCCACTCTGAAGGTTCCGGGTTCGATTCCCGGCGAGGGCAGTGTGATTGTCACACTGTCTTTGGTCTGGTGTAGAATTCACGTGACAAATGGCGATAGATTAGCTACCTATCACATGTCACGAGAATCACTATGATAGCTATAATACCCTTTACATCGATTTGGCTCATGCTGTCATGATGTAAAGAGCGATTCAACAAAATAATAATAATAATAATAATACTCACATTTATCGCTACGCCTTTTAATCAACATACATCGTTGCCCTGGATTCAACATTCTATCGTGATCATTTTTAACATAATTATTCCATTGCAACCTCACTGCGTATATAAATATATCACATTAATTGTTGAAGAATCGGAAATCCCAAAAAAATGCCTATATAACCGATTTAAAATCAAGCACCGGTTATCCAAATGTAGATAATAAATTCGTATATTATTGTAGTTTCGGGTGTAGTCCCAAAATACTGTGTGATTAAAGTTTAATGTACAATTTTATATCACAATCTTACCAAACAAATCAATTTGAGAAGTTGCAAAATCGACGTGCATGCACGATACATGTGCGTAATATATAGATCAATGAAGTACATACATTATAGATAACGTAGTGTCGAGCTTCATCCTCTCTGCCAACACCATTAAGACCACATAAAACGCGAACTTAATTTGAAGTTCCAGCGACAGTGGATGTCAAAGAGATTGTGATAATTTGCTTTCGCTCATTGTTACGCCAGGTTGCGTTCGTGATGGCTTTTGAATGTTCGAATGATGAGTTTGAAAGACTAGGGTCATTTAAATATTGTCGCTGGCGCACCTCTTTTATAGGAAATTCAGCACCTTTTGAAGCACAAACAGCAGAAATCTGTACTCCACAACAACTGTCAGCAAAATAACTGTGTGACATGTGTGGGGTGATTCATATGCAAGTATTACAACTGTTAAGCAATTCACTGCTGACATAACTTCGCTGTTTGCTGCGAATTTCACGTTATTTTTTAACAGGCCTTTTTTATGGAAACAGCTTGATTATTAGTTATTAAGCCCGGTAAAACCTGACAGACTTTATATTTTCTCTAATAAGAACAATCTATGTTATCGAATCTTTGAGAATTTATCATATTCATACATACACCATGCAAATATGGTTATGAAATCACATTTTCTTGAGTTAGATACTCTTTATTCTATTTTCAATACATCCTAAAATACAGAAAATTCGATATTAAAAAACTCGTCTCTTTTGTACATTAGAGGAAATTGTATGTTGTAGTTTATACTGAACTTTTTTTTAAATATGGCAATAAGAAATAATAGTCATATCACGCAGATTGACAAAATGTATTTTTCTATTGTCGTCGGCCATATTGGATTAATTGAAAACAGCCGAAGCGGCGGCCTGCCAACTTCTCTTTCAAACTGAATTTGTTTGTCATTGACCGATTATTTAGTTAACGGGCTATAATTTAGTGAATTGTATATCTAGTATTGTGCAATTAAAACGGTAATTGTTTGTCTTATTTCAGAATCCTTTGCATTTTAAACTACTTGTACAAATCTTTGAGGTTATATTATTCATAAAATTGCATGTCATCTATAATTCTAATAAGCTTTAAATTGTTTCTTTATTCATTAAATAAAATATGCTTATTACAGTATTGCAATGGCTGTAAATGGAGATATGGGGGAATTGGACGCTAGTGGAAAAATTATCAAAATGGAAGTAAGTTATGTCAAGAAAATATTTTCATCTCGTAAACATTAATTAAGAACATCCTTGATATCTAACAAAATAGCACCCCATATTTTCCTGTTCTTAAATAATTTTAAAAAATGTTTTCTAATACGTTTGCAGGTAGATTATAGCAAAACCTGCGATGAAAAGATTCCGATATGTAAGGAGCTGGCTGCAAAAGGAAAAGTCCCTGATGCCCTGGACCAACTGTTAGGTCTCGAGAAGCAGACTAGGACGGGGGCCGACATGGTATCCACTTCCAGGGTGCTGGTGGCCATTGTACAAATATGTTATGATGCTAAGGATTGGGTCTCTCTCAATGATCACATTGCACTCCTTGCAAAGCGCAGGTCAACATTCATAATGATTATTTTATCCTCCATTGTGCAGATGGCTTCATTTGCAGTAAATAAAAATTGGTTTCGCAGCGATGTTGGCTACATTTTCCTACACAGACAGATAGTCCCGGTTCATCGTAATAACATGCAATTAAGTAGTAAGGAACAAATAAAAAAGTTTATAAGATACATTCAAATGTGAGCTGCAAATGTAGCCAACCGCTCTATGTAACTTTCTGAAAAATATGCATAAATCGCATTTTTTGTTAATTAAATTTAATTATATATTAAAATAAAAATATTTTTTTAAATTACGAAATGTCAAAAATTCGAGTGCACATCTCGCCTGCCCCTTGTAAAACTATCATACTTGTGAGAACTTGTACTCAAGTGTTGTTGGCACACGCGTGTATCCCTGACGGTTTGTACATTTTAGGTGCATACTTTTTTCTCAAGCGCGTACGGGATAGCACAGAATGGTACAGTCAAAATGTGCGTATCACGTATGTGCATATGCTTAGGACGGCTAATTTAAAAAATATATATAGTTTATTTTAATCAATGTAACAATTTTGTACATTAAATGCCTTTCATTATGTTATAAGCCACTAATAACAATATTATTAGTATCGTTTTAGGGAATTAATTAACTCAAGAATTCATTTTTATATCTTAGCATAAATATATTTCAATCAGACGTATTGTGCGTGCATGAAATATCTCGATTTTTTTATGTACTCTATGCCTCAACTTTTTAATCATCCACAGATCGCAGTTGAAGCAAGCCGTCGTAAAAATGGTTCAGGAGTGCTGCGTGTATGTGGACAAGACCCCGGACAAGGAGACGCAGATTAAACTAATCGAAACATTGCGCAATGTGACAGAGGGTAAGATATACGTGGAGGTGGAGCGGGCGCGCCTGACGCACCGTCTGGCCAAAATCCGAGAAGGGGAGGATAACGTTGCTGAAGCAGCCAAGGTCATCCAGGAGCTGCAGGTGGAGACTTATGGCTCCATGGAGAAGCGGGAGAAGGTTGAACTCATCCTGGAACAAATGCGGTTATGTCTTGAGATCAAGGACTACGTCCGGACCCAGATCATTTCCAAGAAGATTAATACTAAATTCTTCGATGAAGATAATACTCAGGTCAGTTGTTAATCTAATCTGTTAATTAATTGAAGAATAACACCTTAATGGCAGTGTGGCAAGAACTATAATAGCCATGCCGAAGGTCCCGGGTTTGATTCCTGGCAATAGCACTGTGATTGTTACACTGTCTTTGGTCTGGTGTAGAATTCATTTGACAATAAAATGGTGATAGATTAGCTACATGTCACCAGTGGCGGTACTCCCATAGAAGACCAGAAGCCCGGCTTGCGTAAGAAATTTTGAATCAAAACTTCTGACTCACAGAGGTTCAGCTCTTGTGGCTATTCCTCTTAAGTCTGATGGGAACATTGTTGGAAGGTGATTTGATGAGTTATTGGTTTATGCGGGGGCACGATTTGGGCGTTTTGATTGTTTTGAACAGATTTGGGGGTTTTGATTCAAAATTTCTTATGTAGCCGGGCTTCTATGGGAGTACCGCCACTGTCTGTCACATGTCATGAAAATGAATAGCTAAAAAGTTGTATACAGTAATTGGGTTCAAATAACTTGCTGTATATAAATGTGGAAAGTACCACACTGAAGGCCCAAGTGGCATCCCAAGAACCAGCAAAAATGTAACACTTTTCTGCTAACCAATCCCTTGGATTGAAACTGGCGAAGAAGAACACCACCTTTGTGTTTAAAAAAATGTGGCGTCAAGGTCTTAAATCAAATCAAATCAGTTTATTTACTCAAAAGACATTACAAACAGCAAAATGTTTAAGGCGAGTACAGGTAAAATATGATAAAAATACAACATAATACCAGGAACGCATTAGAGATGGCATTAAGTGCTATACTTACTTCAAATTTCTATAACAACAAACTATCACGCCGTTTCTCCAAAAAGGTAGGCAGAGAGAATGGACTGCCACTTTTCTCTATTCTGACGCACCTCACTAGCTTCCTCCATGTTTATACATATAGAGAGTCATATAGTACTTCGATTCTTGCCACTTCTGACATGGCCGACCTTTTAAATTTGGTCATGCCATGTTCTCCTTGGTCTTCCTTTACTCCGCAATCCATTCACATTGTTACAATATACTTTCTTCATCAATGCATTCCATGTGTACAAACAACACAGTGATTCTTTCATAATTTTACTTAATTTTACCATACATCATTTTACCACACATACGTCTAAGCGGTCTTATCGCCAATAATAATTGAAATGTTTGTGGTGTCACATCTTGAGTGTAGCATATGTTCAATGCTGGTGTAAAGGAAAGTTTTTAAAAAATATTTTGTAAAAACTCGGCAATACCAATTTTAAACATTCTTATAATTAATTTATATATATTTTAATAAATTCTCAGGAGCTGAAAGAAAAGTTCTACCGGCTGATGATTGCAGTGGACCAGCAGAGCTCTTCGTACCTGGCGGTGTGCAAGCACTATCGCGCCCTGGGAGCTATCGGGGGCCCCGACACACTGGTGGGAGCTGTGCTCTACCTGCTGCTAGCTCCTTACGACAACGAGCAGGCCGATCTCACTCACCGCCTCGTAACGGACAAGCAACTGGAACAACTGCCCGTTTACAAGTCAGTTAAGTTTTTATCCAAAATGTTATTCAATTGAAACATAATATCTTTTCTTGCTAATGTGATATTATTGGGTCTTCTCTTTGACTTCATATTTTTCGGCCTTTTCTTTTGAACGTGATATTATTGGGACTTTTCTTTTTAACGTGATATTATTGGGACTTTTCTTTTTAACGTGATATTATTGGGACTCTTCTTTTTAACGTGATATTATTGGGACTTTTCTTTTTAACGTGATATTATTGGGACTTTTCTTTTTAACGTGATATTATTGGGACTTTTCTTTTGAATGTGATATTATTGAGACTTTACTTTTGAATGTAATATTATTGGATACTTTCTTTTGAAATTCGATATTGGGTCTTTTTTCTTTAATGTGATTGTATTGGGTCTTTTCTTTTTAACGTGATATTATTGGGACTTTTCTTTTGAACGTGATATTATTGGGAATTTTCTTTAACGTGAGATTTATTGAGTCTTTTCTCTTTAACGATATTATTGGGTCTTTTTTTCTTTAATTTCATATTATAGGGTCCCCTTTTGGTTTCCCGTATAAAAGTAATTTTGTTTTTTTTGTTTGTTTTAGAGAATTATTGCGGTTATTCATTAATCCAGAACTGATCCGGTGGGACATAGTGTGCTCATCGTACGAGGCAACACTGAGGGCCACGCCCGTGTTCAACTCCTCTACTGAGGATGGTGAAAAGAGATGGAATGATTTAAGGAACAGAGTAGTTGAACATGTAAGAATTTTAGTAATTAAATAGTCGTTCTGTTTTCAATTTCAAAAGTCCACATTTAGTGGAAGAAGTTAACAATTATTTTGCAGTTTGCAAGCGGCTGTGTGTATGTTTTTATTTTATTTTTAAATCTCAGATTGTCAAAGATCTTTAATTGTCAAATTTCTTTTTTCTTTGGAGGGAATTCTATTTGAAGGCACCAAAATATTTTTTTTAGTTTTTATTTGACTTTGAAAAAGTCTTCAAAATAATATATATCTATACATAAAATATGTCTTCAAAATAATATATATCTATACATAAAATAATATATGTGTACCTGTATGGTATCTTTGGAAACAAGTACCTTTAAAATTTTTATTTGGCAAAGATAGAATTGTGCTGGCTTAATAGTAATATAGTTGAACTTGGTTATTTCGAGGAAGATGGGACTGACTGAATTTGCTCGTTAGAAGCATCACTTGTTATATCAGAGAATAGATATTTTAAATACTTACAAAAATACTATAGTGGTGAAAAACAAGTGCTATAAAACTCAAGTGGTGAAAAACAAGTGTTTCATTTACAATTTACAAAAATACCCATTACATGAAAGCGTGAGATAGATGGGAAATCTTGAAATGGTAATAATCAAGTTCGACTGTAACATGCTAAAATTTTTCCTTGTAAGTAAGGAATAGCCGATGCATAATTTAGCATTAATTGTGAAGTATGGCACTCTATTTTACACGGTTTTAGTGACATATTTTTTAACCCTTAAAGGCCGGCTAAGACTTTCACAAATTGGTCCATCAGGCCTGCGAGAATTTGAAACATCAAAACGCTCTTGTAAACAAGCAAATTACTCTTCACATAAAATACATAAAAATATCAAATGAATTGTATTTTGCAGTCAAATATTATACATTTTTATATTATTAAAATAATCCAAGTTTCATTTTGAGTTTAAGAAAACAAATAAAAATATATTACATTGAAAATGTTGCTTATAAATGAAACCAAAACATTGCGCTGTTGATAACTAATAACAATATAAGTGTCACCCTAAGTAAACACACTCAAAATCAAAGATTCCGACACATTACGAGAAACCATTACTAACTCGGCGGTTACGCAACTGTGTGTGTGATTATTGGCTGCGAGCCGTGATCTGTTTGGGACATGCATTACAAGAAAATTAAATCTTTGTACAAAAAGAATGAAAGTTTAACTCTAAATCACAAAGAATACATAAGTGTATATAGTACATATTTTTATTTTTGATCCGAAGTAGTAAATTTACGGGATATTACACGTTCAACCCAGAATATATGCGGACTGCTATTGTAGCCAATTGGCCTTTTGGCCCGATTTTCTTCGACTGCTATTGTAGCCAGCCGGACTATAAGGGTTAACACATGTTGAAGTGTACTTTAAATTAATAAGACATGTGTTAACATCAAATTATTTATCTTTACAGAATATCAGAATAATGTCCATGTACTATACACGCATTTCTCTGAGTCGGATGAGTGAACTGTTAGGTCTGGAACATGCTGAAGCGGAAGATTTCCTCTGTAAACTGGTTGTGGGAGGAACGGTTAAAGCGAAAACAGATCGTCCTGCAGGAATCGTTCATTTCAGGTGAGAGATTGGTTTATTTAAACATTTTTCAAGTTATACTTCTTTTGATGCGTATAGCAGAGGGTAAATTGAGAGCTGCGCCCTGTTACAGAAGTGCGACATGATAAAGTTAGCTATCAATGAAAAATTACATCCCGAAAATTCACGCCTGCCAACTCACGATTTGTGAAAACATTTCATGAATGAAGTTAGTCTGACACATTTGAGTGGGGTAATTTCTAATATGTTGCACAATATTTGTAAACATGTTTTAATAATCCAAAAAACTTATCCAAAAATGCTAAGATGGCAGTGCATAATGATGTTTTTGTGCCGACCCTTATGTATGGAAGTGAAGCATGGAACTGGCAAAAGAAGGATGAAAGTAGAATAAATGCAGTAGAAATGAGATCTCTAAGACGAATGTGTGACAAATATGATAGAGTGACAAATGCAAGTATAAGAAGTGAATGTGGTGCGAATGAAAGTGTTGTGAACAAAATAAGGAAAGGGTCATTAAGATGGTTTGGACACATGGAAAGAATGAGTGAAGACAGAATGGTAAAGAAGGTATATGTAAACGGCGTGAATGGAGCTAGAAATAGAGGAAGGCTAAGGAAAACGTGGCACAATCAAATCAATCAAATATTGAATGTCGGTCACGTGAGGAGTCGGAGAAATCGATGTGCGTGCATGACAAGATGTATGAATGTAGAGGAAGCGAGAGAAGTATGTCAGAACAGAACAGTGTGGCGTTCCATTCTTTCGGCCTACCCCTCCGGGGAGACGGCGTGATGGTTAGTTAGTTAGTTATTTTAATAATAATAAATGATCTGTACCAAATATATTTGTACAATAATTCTAATTTTATTAACATAAATCACAGTTTTTAATATATTTATTGTTTCTTGAACAATCATGGAAAACTCCATGTTAAATAATTAATATGAATGAAAATATCTGTCTTCTAGGAGTTTTATTATATTTTAGATGGAATAATATGGCATTATCAATAAGCACACATTTGATAATGCCTTAGAAGGGTGAAACGTGTCATTCCATCTAAAATATAATAAAACTCCTAGAAGACCCAACGTTTTCATTCATATCAACAGTTTAGGACGAGAGAAGAATAGTTAAAATGTTGTATAAAAGCGGTGTGAGTGGAAAGATAAGTCGTGGAAGACCGAGGAAAGCAGGCAGCCACATTCAAAGTCAGAAAAATCAATTAATGTGCATGTTACGATGTATGAATGTCACGACAGAACGATATGGTGGTAAACGGCGTGATGGCTAGTTAGTTAAGAGTTTTATGTTGAAGATGAAGTTGAAGCCATCAATGATAAATAATTCATTCGTTTTTCAGACACGGTGTAGTGAGAAATTTATCATTGTTTTATTTGTTATGCCAAAGAAGTCTAATTTTTTATGTGTGTGCATAATTACATACACTTTTTTTTTATATGCAACACATGAATTATATCAGTAGTGAATTTATAATAATTATTTTTGTTTGTTTTAACAGTCAAAATCCTGATGTATCCGATCGTCTCAATGCATGGTCCAATAATCTCAATGAACTGATGCAGCTTGTCAACAAGACGACCCACCTTATCAATAAAGAGGAATGCATCCATAAACCATTGAGAAACTTGGAAGATGTTAAAGTGGCAGAATAAAAATAAACACAATCTTATTAATGTCATCCGCACTTCCACAAATTTCAACATAGATACTAAATTAATTATAATTAAAAATATATAGTTTATTAATTGATAAGCTTTATGTATCGCCTTTAAATTAACATGTCTATAATAAAATCGTTTTTTTTTTATTTCATTTATCTGCATTTTTATTTTATCATTAAAGGAGTATGAGAATTTTGATAACACGGTGATAAGCCGCTGTGACAGGTGTTCTTTACATTGATTTGGCAGTTTACCTGTCAATTGGAGTTGCAAGACATGTTTCTTTTGATCATTCTTGGGTCTGTGATACTTATATGTTTGAAGTATGCCAGCAGACCATATAAACCACCAATATTTGGAATATATCTTCAAGAAAATGGATTTTATTACCTAAAGTACATTTCATTTTATATTTTCTTATCAGTAAGAAAGGTATGTCACTTTAAATTAATCGTAGGTTATGTTTGTAATACAAAAGAGATAATGTATTTTATTAGTATCGAAATAATTTATTGTAAGTTAAAATCAATGTACGAGTATACATATTGACGATCTTCTATCGATAGCTATAGTACCCTTTACATCGATTTGGCTCATGCTGTCATGATGTGAGCGATTCAACAAAGTAATAATAATAATAACTAACTGACTAACCATCACGCTGTCTCTCTGAAGGGGTAGGCAGAAAGAATGGACGGCCATGCTTTTCTTTCCTGACATTTCTCTCGCTTCCTCAATATTCATACATCGTGTGATGCATGCACGTCGATTTTCGAGGACCTGGATTTTGCCTGATCACTTGGTCTTATACTAGACAGCAAAAAGAATTTGAGATAATTATTATCCGCACCTTTTCCTGTATATTCTTAGTTTCGAAGTCAAACCGATAGGATTAAGCCACATCAAAGAAATTGCTAAGGTAGGTACATAATTAGTTTATCCACCATTGAATTTTGTAGCGTGGTGTGAACTGTGCAACGCTAGGATAAGTAACCTAGCACACAATGTTGCTCTAAATACCTAGTGAGACTTCTTGTGTAGTCGTAAACCTTACCATGAATACTTAAAACTCAAGAAGTGAATTTGTATTTTTCTTGCATAGGAGATTAATCTTGAATCAAATATCTACTTTTAGCATTATTTTGTTTCCCCATTTAACTAACTAATTAACCATCATACAGCCTCTCTGAAAGGGTAGACAGAAAGAATGGACCGCCACACTGTTCTTTCCTGACATACTTCTCTCGATTCCACAACATTAATGCATTGTTTCATGCAAGCACATCAATTTCTTCAACTTTTGTTACCTTTCTTATTAATGTGATCTACTTCCTGGTATTGTTTATCGTTTTTGATTTATTATGTTTCATCGTTTTTGACTCAACTACTGTGTGTAATTGTTCCTTCTAATTACTGTTTTATTATTATATTTTCCACCTTTAATATTTTCTCTTATAAATAGTAACTAACCGTTCTTTTAATTAAAATATTTAGGTACCTAACTCAATTACAGCAAGAACTTCAAAATTATATCAAAGAAATTATTCAAATTGACATAGGAACAAATACACATAAAGATTCGAAAAATCACGAAAATTTGACATTTCAAATATTATTGTAACACCTGATGATGTCAACATAGGTTGATGAAACAGCCGTCGCGTAAAATAAAATATAATTGTGATATAAATACAAAGTTATTTAATTTAACAGTTTAAAATGCTAAGGTATTGTAGTGTTTCGGCCAAAACTACATCAATTTCTGCCTCCTCACGTGTCTGACATTTAATATTCAATTGATTTGATCGTGCCACTTTTTCCTCAGTCTTCCTCCATTTCTTGTTCTGATTACGTCATCGACTGTATTTAGTTATCCACTAGTTTTGTATTATTTCCCCATTTGACTGCCCTAATTATGAAAATGCTAAATAACTCACTAAGATATTTGTTTAATAATATTGATAAACCATTTTAATAAGCATTCCATTAATGTAAATAACCAAAGTATGCCAAATTTCAAGTAACCTTGTTGTAATATTGAGCCCACGATATAAATATAAGCTCATGAGATGGAGCTTACAACGAATTGTTGATATTTTTATGTACAATCATTAAAATTTTAATAGTAAGTAAGAGGGGGTTGAATAACAAGTACTTTTTTGCACAGTTTATGAATAAAAGAAAAGAAAAAAAGAATCAAGAACTATCAAAGAATGGATTAAATATATCCAAAGAAGATTCATTAATGGATGCTCCCCAAAAGCTACATGACCATCCAAAAGTAAGTATTTTATATTTTTTGTTTTTTGAATGTATAAAAATACTGGATTTCACCCATTACGGGTGTATTAATCATTAATAATTAACTGTATCTCAATAGAGACGAAGATGTAAATTCTCAGAGGAAAAAGAAGATGGAGTTTTCTCCAGGCGTTATCTAGTAATGTGTGATAATTGGGCTGATAGCCTTTCACATTACATTAATAAAGATTTTCTGTTTTATGCTTACCATCTAGTCTCAATAGATAGCGATAGTGTAGATTGAACTAAAATATGTGAATGTTTCTCAACTCAACAGGTCTCAATATACAACTTTCAAATAATTGTCAGACGTGGTGTTCGTAGAAGGGCAGAATGGGGAATGTCATATTACATAAAGCGATCGCTTAACCCAACCAATGACAGGTCATAAGTCCTTAAATGTCTCGACCACCATATTCTGTTTCCAAATAATTTACATCTTCGTCTCTATTGGGATACAATTAATTCTTAATATTTATATTTTGATATTAAAATATTATTACTTACAGTTAAGTGTGTCAATAATTGAAGGCTATATTTTCTCTTATAAATAGTAATTAACCGTTCTTCTAATTAGTGTTTCGTACATACAATGGTTCTGCTGGTTTAAAAAGAAAACAAAAAAAAAGAAAAGAAAACAGTTTATTGTAACATATGTCTTGTACCACAGGTGACATCTTTAGCGGGAAGTATATATTATTCAATCACTTTGCATCTTGGCACAGTTATTGGCTTTTATATTTAACACCAATTGGGATCATAAGACTTTTTGATACTTGACATCTTTGTAATGATCAGGCCTCAATTATATAAATACGCCGCATTTAAGATGTTACACTTGTCATCAATATTTCTTGTTTTTTGTATTTAAAAATATTCTGACGAATAACGTTTCCTTTTAGGCCATTGATGCTGTGTATTTCAATGGGTCATCAAGTAGCGGAGCAGTTCTTGTCTGTGGAGTCGCAAGACGTCCTCTGGGAGTGTGCAACGCATTTTTATACCTAAAGGTAAGTCTATTTGGTAATTTTTTAGGCTAGAACATAAATATGTTCGTTTTTTTTTTTTGTCCCAAAAGTACCAAACATTTTTAAATGTAAATATAATAAATAATGAATAAATAAACAAAGATATTATAGATATCGGGAGGTGAATTGCTGTTGACTCCAAAGTTACCTGACACTACCTTGCAACAGACTGTAGAAGAAGAAGGAAGCTACCAAGTTGAAGGCATCAACCTCTATCCTGAAGAGCCAATGAAAACGTGGAAACTAGAGTACAATGGAGTTATGAAGTATGACACTAAATACTTTATTCACAGCCCTACTAACTTAAATCTCAAAAAAACAATTTGAATCATTGTTGTTAATTACATGCGCCCTTGAGGTGATTAAATCACAAAAACGGCGCTTTAAAAGTTAGCATATTATTATTATTATTATTATTATTATTATTATTATTATTATTACAGGTATGAGAGTGATTCTTCAAAAACCGTTAAAGTGGAGCTGGATGCAACATGGAGTGCAGTGTATGGCCATTTTAATTATGATAACGACATGTCTCCATCGAGTATGGCCAGAGACGTAGCAAGGGAACCTTGGAGCAAGTCCTATTTCGAAACTCTAAAGGCGTAAGATTGTACTTGATTTCTATGTTTTTTTTTTCAATTGATTATTCCTTCATCAGTTCTAGACAACTGACCTTTACTAAAATACATTTTAAAAACTTGATTAATTAAATAAACTTAGGTAATAACAAATAGTAGAAAAAGTTGTGTGCCGTATTTAGGTACCCACACAAAACGTTATCACATTTTTTATTTCAAGGTTTTCTGTGCGTAATATAAATACATTTTCAGAATGCACCAAACACATTACGAACAACATGGAAATATTAAAGGCACTGTAAAAATTGACGGAGAAACACACAAATTGTTTGTGCAAAGTGTCAGAGATCATAGTTTTGGTATGAGTCTTTGGATTATATATTTTTAATTTTATAATAATGCTATTATTTATAATATTATGATTGTCTCAATATAAACGGTATTATTAATCCCACAGGGAAGATGCGCGAATGGAAAAATTTCCATAGATATGGTCTTCACTTCATTGCTTTAGAAAATGGAGATCGAATCACGGTTGGCACAATTTGTACTCCCGTTTGCTTTTCAAGGTATAGTTATAATAAACACACTATTGTATTGGACCAACCCTTATGTATAAAAGTGAAGCATGGAACAGGCAGAAGAAGGATGAGATGAGATCCATTAGACGTATGCATGGTAAAATGAGAGAAAAGAAAAGTAGAGCGGATGAATGTATTTTGAACAATTAATATGAATGAATGATAGAATTTCAAATGCTGATATCAGAAAGAAATGTAGAGAGGAAGAATGTATTTTGAACAATTAATATGAATGAAAACATCTGTTTTCTAGAAGTTTTATTATATTTTGTATGAATGACATGTTTCGCCTATCTAAGGCATTATTAAATCTACCTAAAATCAAATGCGTTGTTGTTTATATACATGAGTTAAAGGAGCAGAATACGTTAATTAAGGTAATTGACGTGGCCTAATACTTTCTTGAAAACAAATTAAGAGATAAACCTCAGAATACAGGAAAATATTACTCGGAACTAGTTAAATTTATTGATTCTTCTTCTTCTTCTCCTCCTTATAGACCTTTGGTCTGTTCCTGAAATCAGGCTGGCCTCTCTTGGGAGGTTGACTCCCAACAATCTCTCCATCTCTTCGGCGGTTTTCCTGGGGGACGGCAGCCGGCAGGAATCTGATATGCCACAGCGTGTGGGATTCGAGTGGGATCCATCCTCTGCATGTGCGCATTCCAGTATCTTCTGCGTTGTCTGCCCCATCTCACGACATCCTCCACCTTGCAGATCTCACGGATAGCCGTGTTCCTCAGCCTATCTCGAATAGTTCTTCCTGATATCATCCTCAGCGTCCTCATCTCTGCCACCCGTACTTTAGCCTTCTTTCTTGTGGTATCCGCTCTGGTCTCAATGGTATATGTCAGTATAGGCCTTAAGCAGGCTTTATATATTCTGACCTTACTGTCAGTTCTCATATACTTTTTTTCCATATTATGTCCTTGAGACAACCTGATACCGCCGAAACCTTGTTGACTTGTCCTACTATTTCACTGACAAGATCATTTTGACTGAGCTGATCCACTTCCAGATATCTAAACTTTGCAACCTGTTCCAGCATTCTGTTATTTGAGGATAACCCACATCCTAAAGCTATCCTATGCTATCCTTTATTAATTCAATGTTTACATAGATAATGAACACTAAATGACGTTGTATAAATCAGAAAATTGATAAATAAAACTAACTAACAGCATAACAAATAAAAACATCATTATCGTACCTAGACTCAAACACCCAAATTAATACATTTCTTTCCGGACAATAAGTTATTATCAGATATAATATTTATTACAATTAATTGATAATTCTTATATATTTTCAGCTTAACCATCGGATTCCTGTGTAAAAATTCAACAAACAAAATGCATGCAGTAGACTTCTGTGATCTAGAATTGTTTAGGCACGGAGAAAATTTAAACCCGCCTCTAGATTACGCTTTTCAATTTAAAGCAGGTAATTTCAAAATCATTTGTAATTTTCTAGTTAATATGTATGTACAGTCGAACTTGGTTATTATGGGCCAACTCTCTCCATTTTCGAAGAGATGGGCATCTCATAACCCATTTCTTTAGATTACTCAGGGGATATTTCGAGAACTCGGCCGTGCTGGACGGTGTTCGGCTTTTTGTCTCTGATAGATATCTTCGACAGCGATAGCATAGATTGTTTTACCTACCGAACCAACCTGCCTCTGATGACACCGGTGGGAAGAGCAATTAATCTGTTGAACGTGGTCTCCTCGGAGATCGACGTCTTTCATATGAGTGAAAGTACGTTCAGTTAATTCTGGAGAGTATCCTGTCTTCCTAATGTTGAAACATCTCTCATGCGTTTCTGGTAGTATACTATACACAATATATTATTTAACCTGTTCTCAATAGATGTCTTAAAAACAAATTTTGTAATGTCTATTGATGAAATAAACTGATTTAATTTGATTTGATATGATTATGATCACGGAAATAGCAAGATCTCCGATGTTGTTACATCTTTGTTAGGGAACATTCGTTGACTTTTTCGTGTATGATTTTCTCAATACTTACATTTATTCACTTTTATTGTGTATTTTTCTCTCTAATTATGTATTTAGGTTTTAATTTCAACTTTTGTGTTATGTAACCGCTCCAGATACTTCATGTCTTCACGTGGTCGATATGTTTGTAAGCATTTAATATTACCTATTCTCTGTTATATAACGAGTAATGCTTATAACGAGCAAATTCAGTCGGTCCCATCTTCCTCGTAATAAAACTATTTCTAGTTATATTGTATTAATATGATAATAAAACAATTTATAATAATAATTAAGTATTTAAAAATAAAACAAGTGAACGATTTGAAAATTAATCTCATGGTATAAGTTCATTTGATTTATTAAATTGTTTTAATAAAATCAAATGAACTTTTATGGGTTATGGACTCGAGGAAGACCGAGGATAACATGGCATGGCTAAATTAATCAAATTTTTAAGCCATGCTAAAAGTCGGAAGAATCAAAGTGTGTGTGACTCGGTGTATGAATGTGGAGGAAGTTTAACAGGCGTGTCAGGATAGAGTACTGTGGCGATCCATTCTCTCTGCCTATCCTTCTGTAGAAACGGCGTGATGATGTATTTGTTTGTTTATTTAAAATAACATTATATTTGTTGTATTTAAGAAGGTTGCAAACATTTGTTTCGTCTGCTAAAACATAATAAAAATCAGTTAGATATATAGGGTGTTTTTTTAGAGATTTGGTTTTTAAACTGGCAACATTATTTCTACAGACTGTCAATTTGACAATTGACAGTCGATTTGTAGCCGGTACGTTTTGCTATTTCACCATGAATAGACTGACGTCAGAACAGCGCTTGCAAATTGTGCATATTTATTTTGAAAATCGTGGTTCGGTTCGCCAAACTTATCGTGCACTACGTCCTTTTTACGGTCGACATAATCGTCCATCCGAGCAAGTTTTTCGGAAGACCATGGATTAACTCACTAGTGGATAATACGCATCCACAAAGACGACAATTGTCGAAAATTGGACTTCACGATTGCGTTTCACTCGAGCTAGCTTGGCGAAATCATATTTAAACAATAATGGCATAAAATTATCTATTAAATAAAGCCAATATCATAGACATTAACATTACTTTAATGTTTTTTTTTTTCATTTTGAATATGTATTGTATACCTCTAAAAAAAACACCCTGCAGTTACATATTGTATTTTAAACAAAAAACATCGAACATTCGATTTTCAAGATATTTTTACACAATAACGAGACATCTAACCTTCAAAAGTGCGAAGTGACGTTAAGAAGCGAAATGGCGCTGCTGTCGCTGTATACCAAAAAGTCGACAAGGCGTGTGCGCGCTTCTAGGTGCCAGTGTTTGTTTGACGCTTGGCTTCGAATTTTGTTTTTTTTAATAAAACGCTTATCCGTTTTACTTAATAAATATACGCAGAAATACAACTGTACGATGTCAGACCATATCGATTGGTCGAAGGGTCTTAAAATTGAGACCGAAATTTCTGATATAAACAGTTGTGACAGTAATGTTAATTACGAGGAAGGACTACAAGATGAAAGTACGAGCATTTCAGAATATATTGATATAACGAGAGGCATTAAAATTGAATGCGAAAACTCTGATACAAGTGACTACAACGAAATAACGATTGATAACAATCAAACGATTTCAGATCATATCGATATATCGAAGTTCATCAAAAGTGAATGCGAAAACTTTGATATAAGTAGTTTTGATAGTGATAGTGACAATGATGCAGTAATTATTAAAAAACGGAAGATCCTTGATGAAAGTGACACATCCGATGATATTTCGACAACAGATGACAGTGTCTACGGCGATGACGGATTTATAAGTCTACCGCCAAATAACAGTTTTTCAAATGATTCCAACTGTATCTTTAAAGAGACGCCTGGCCCGACAGCTATTCTTCCTTCGAATGCAACGCCAATGGAGTATTTTGATTTATTTTTCACGCCCTCGCTCTTCAAAATTATGACTGAGGAAACTAACCGTCACGCTACACGGTATTTAAACTCGGGTACACCCCTGAAATTAATCTCTCAAAAAAGGAAATGGAAACCAGTCGAAATAATCGAAATGAAAGCTTTTATCGCGGTCCTATTGGAGATGGGCATCACAAGAAGATCAACTATATATTCATATTGGCTACAGAATTCTCGATATATCCCGTGGTTTGGTAAAATGTTTCCTAGAAATCGCTTTCAGATGATACTGAAATTTTTCAATCTGGTGGACAATCGTACATTAGTTGCGCATGATAAATCAATTAAAGATCCGTATATTAAATTTGAGGTTCTTTTAAATCATGCGAATACCGTTTTTCGTCGGAACTACGTGCCACACCAACAATTATTTATTAGCGAGTCTTTAGTTGGAACACGATTTCAATCTTCCAACAATTTTTGGACGCTTTGCGACTCTGTTACAAAATATTGTTTGGCACTCTTTTGTTTTCCCGGGGTAAAGACCGCGGAAGACAAAAAAGAAATTAAAGAACAAGGCCTCGGTCATACGGTGCTTCTAAAATTGTTAGAAATGGGAAATTGCTTAAACAAAGGGTATCATTTATTTACGGATAACTTTTATACTAGTTTACATCTGGCTAACGCGATGTTACAAAAAACAACTTACCTCACAGGAACTCTTGGACGAAATTCGAAAGAAATTCCCATGGAAGCGAGGAAATCAAATGGCGAACCGAAATATTTCGTTAATGGACAAGTTTTAATGTGTTCCTATAGAGACAAACAATCCAAATCACGCCCAGCTGTAATGATTTCGACAAATGCTAATTCAATTCACACGTCTGTAAAGGTAAATAATAAAGATTATGAAAAAGAAAAGCCCTCTATCGTTCACGATTACTACAAGTATATGCGCGGGTCGGATGAGTCAGACCAAATGCTTTACGTTTACCTTGATGAACGAAGAACGTTGAAATACTGGAAAAAAGTGGTATTTAATATTTTTGGCAAGATGGTATCGAATGCTTATATAATGTATTCGCACAATGAAAATAAAATGACCAGACTCCAATTCACATCAGAGATAATTGAAGGGATAGAAAAAGAATGGATGCAGTATAAAAATGTAATAGAAACGCCTCGTCCGTCCGGCTCCAATCAAAATTTTTCTCTAGAAAAATTACCAGGACGTAATTTACGCCGGTGTGCAGTGTGCAGTAAGAAAAAGGGCAGCGGAATTAAACGATCTTCCCTCGTATGTGCAATTTGTAAAAAGGGTCTACACGGTGTTTGTGCAGGGAAACATGTTTGTGATCGAAAATAATGCGTACCTTTTCACGTCTTGTTCAAACACCAAAACGTACCTTCTTTATATTCCAAAATGGCCAATATGTATTCACTCAAATAAATTCTTTTTGCAAAGCAATCTGATTATAAATGTGTTTTTTTTACCTACGTGTTAATTCTACTAATGAAATAAATAAAATGACATACTTAATTAATTTGAATGACTTGTTTAAAACATTGTATTTTCGTAACACTTTTGTGCACCTTTCACAAACATATTTCGGGACACAGAAGCCTTCCTCAGTATAGAAATTTTAATAGTTAATATTTATACACTTAGGAAGGGCTTCTGTGTCCCGAAACATGTTTGTAAAAAGTGTGAAAATATATAGGGTGTTTTTTTTAGAGGTTTGGTTTTTAAACTAGCAACATTGTTTCTACAGACTGTCAATTTGACAGTTGACCGTTGATTAGTTGTCAATACGTTTTGCCATTTCACCATGAAAAGACTGACGTCAGAACAGCACTTGCAATTTGTGCAAATTTATTTTGAAAATTCATGGTTCGGTTCGCCAGACTTATCGTCCACTACGTCCATTTTACGGTCGACGTAATCGTCCATCCAAGCAAGTTATTCGGAAGACCGTGGATCGTTTTCGCACCACGTACACTCTAGTGGATAATACGCATCCACAAAGACGAAAATTGGACTTCACGATTGCGCTTCATTCGAGCTAGCCGTGGCGCTCATATGCCCGAAATCATATTTAAACAATAATGGCATAAAATTATACATTTAATAAAGCCAATATCATAGACATTTACATTATTTCAATGTGTTTTTTTTTCATTTTGAATATGTATTGTACACCTCTAAAAAAAACACCCTATATTACTTTCAAAAAGGTATTCAAATGTGAATCCACAACACAAAGTGATGGCGAATATAGAAGAAATGACAATTAAGTTTTATTTATCTGTAATCAATATGACTGATTAGGATTATTGCTGTCTTTCTATAAATTTCAATGATTTCAAAAATTATTTGAAATCAATTTTCTCTTATAAAACATAATTCTTTAGTCCGGTATCAAATACATACTAACTAAAATTTCTTCTTCACCTTTCTTCCCTCCACTACTGGATATAGGACTCTTCCATTTTTCTCCACTCGTCTCTGTTTTGACCATTCCGCAATGTCACAAGTCCATATTGGTGGCCTCTCGACACTCCGTTTCCTTGTCAATGGTCTTCATTGGAGTATTTTGGTTGTCCATCTGGTACTGTTTTGTCTGGCTATATGTTCAGCCCTTTACCACTTCACTTCAGTAGTTAGACCCACAGCTGTTAGCTACAAATAGCATCTGTTCTTCAGGTTAGAGGCGTTTGAATTGAAAGATGACATAATCCTTCCATAAACTAAAGCAGTTGAAATTTGCGTAATAAAACTGAAAATAATTCAGCTAAAGCTATACTGAATTGTTTCGTTTGGTCATAGTCACATTGTGCGGCTTAAAGTGTGCTATGTGTCAAATATTATTATTATTATTAACATTATTTTGTTTAATCGCTCTTTACACTATGACAGCATGAGCCAAATCGATGTAAAGGGTATTATAGCTATCATAGTGATTCTCGTGACATGTGATAGGTAGCTTATCTATCGCCATTTTATTGTCATGTGAATTCTACACCAGACCAAAGACAGTGTAACAATCACACTGCCCTCACCGGGAATCGAACCCGAAACCTTCGGGGTGGCAGTCAATGCACTTACCACTCGGCCACGAAGGCCGTCAATATGTCATGTAGCACGCAGCGTAGCAGTAAGAACCGAGCCGTTCTCCTATCTGTGTGGCCACAGCCTTATGGATTTCAACTATAAGTGTCTGTACAATACACCTCTTATTAATTTTAGGTGGGGAGTTGTACACTGTACAAGTAGACGTGAAGGATTCACCGACATTCTTTATTGGTCCGGAGCATGAGAGCAGAATCGTAGAAAGGCTTGCAGACTTCCAAGTCAACGGAGTGAAGGGCTGGGGAGCAGCAGAGTGGCACTATAGAAATGTAGATCCAAACATCATTTAAATTTGTTTTATTTATGAGTCTAGATTCTAGATTCCCAAACTTTTCTGGACTGCCGCCCCGTTACAAGAAAATAAATACCCACACCCCATAAAATATGATAATACATTATCTATATATATTTGTATAATCACAAAGTTTAAATTGAATGGATTATAAAATTTATCTTAATTGTTTTATTTCTCTTTTTCTTTTTTGTATACTTTGCATATACAATGTATATACAACACTTATATTTATGAGGTTCGCAACCCATCACACCGCGTCTCGCGGGGCGAAAAGAGAAGGATGAAGTACCGCATCAGTAAGAGTGTGACAGTTCATTCTTTCTGCCTACCCTTTCGGGGAGACGGCTGATGGTTAGTTAGTTAGTTAGTATTTATTTAAAAAAAAATTACATAGACATGTTTCGGACAACCAGTCCTTCTTCAGTGATACATATTATAAAGATACATATTTAAAATATAAAAATGATCACATCTGTCAGATCATGTAAACAATTTTATAATATTTTAAATATGTATCTTTATAATATGTATCATTGAAGAAGGACTGGTTGTCCGAAACATGTCTATGTACTTTTATTTTTTTAATAAGTGTTATTTATTTATTTATTATTATGATGATTTGTATTTTAAGTGCGCCGTTTTGTAAAATCAATTACTCCAAGGGCGCACTAGGAAATGACTGACCGAACAGTGCAGTCTTCAGATGTTTCTTAAATTTAACGTCACTATCCTCATACTTAATACTAACATGGAGGCTATTCCACGCCAACGGACCCGCAACGCTGAAAGCACGATCATAGAAACATGCTTTATTGGCTCTGACTGGAATCGCTATGTTGTTTGCACTTGTTTCTACTGATCGGAGTGAACGTTGCCTTTCCGTTGGCATGGGTGTCACGCAGAGGTCCGATATATACGCTGGCGCTCTCTGGTGTCGAGCCTTAAACACTGTCAAACACAATTTATATTTTACTCGCTCTCGGATTTTAAGCCAATGAAGGTCCTTCAGGAGCGGCGTGATATGACAGTATTTTTGTTGCCCCATAATCAATCGGGCAGCAGCATTAAATACGCTTTGTATTCTGCTTAATTGATTATTTGGCAATCCAGCGTACATTCCGTTGCAATAATCTAACCGTGACACTACAAAAGAATTTACGAGGGTCCTAGCTTCACCAACAGGTAAACATCTCCGTATGTGCTTTAGCTGTCTCAGTTGGAAGATACCAGACTTAACAAGCCCTGATATGTGCGTATTGTAAGACAAATTGCCATCTAAATGAACACCTAGAAACTTTAAACTCTTTGAAGGAGATATTTCTATCCCTCCTATTTTCAAAGGGTCAGAATCTAGAAGATGTTGTCTCCGAGGAGAGGCCACCCACATGAGTTCTGTTTTTGTGGGATTTATTTTAAGTTTATTCTCGGCCATCCATTCTGAAACTCGGTCAATACATCGCACAGTATCAGCCCTTGTTTTGTCTTTCTCGTCAAAATCGCACAATTTATAGATTAAACGGTCATCTGCATAACCAAATGATTCAAATCCCTCTGCCTGGATGACTTTATCAATATTATTTATGTACAAAAGGAAGAGCAATGGCCCAAGAACTGATCCTTGGGGGACCCCACACTTCATTTCGTTTTCAGAAGATTTAGAAGTGTTATGTATACAAAGTATATAAAAAAGAAAAAGAGAAATAAAGCATCATAACAACACAAAGTATGGCGAATATAGAAGAAAAACATTAATTGTTTGTTCATAAAAACAGTATTTCATTATTATTTATCGTTTCTTGAACAATGATGTAAAACTCCATATTAAATAGTTAATATGAATAAAAACATGTTTTCCAAAATTTTTGTTATATTTTATGGGAATGACCTGTTTCGTCTTGCTAAAGCATTATCAATTAATGTCAATAAATCTTTGCGGAATGACAGATTTTGTTCTTCTTACCACTTGATCCACTTTATTCCTGTCCCTTGAAGCATGTATCAGGCTGTCCATGGTCACAAATTCATTCCAGTGTCATAGATATTTCCCAGCCATGACATTCTACGCCACGCCTCTTCTTTCCTTGATCAAGGAAACAAGTAAGGATACTTGCTCACTTCACTTCATTTATTTTAGTTGACATATTTCAAAGGTAACATATCTCTATCACCGAGATAATAATTTAAAAATAAATACACATTTAAATAAATAATACTTTATTAATATTATTTTCTATATACACAATTCACATAAATACTTGGACATGCTAAGAAAACAAACTAATACAATTGAGATATTCAATACAACAGATCAAACAAAACTACCTGAAGAAAATTAAACAAATTTAAGCATTTTTTTCTAACTATCTCTTACACGACATTAATTGGAATATAAAATTTTACAAAATAGAAATGTTACAACCACCAGAATATTGGTAAAAAAAATGTAATCAGTGGAACTACTGACTTCTAATGTAAACAGTATTCTGCAAAAAATATACAAATTTGTATACATTATATATTAATACGTAGGTGGTAATATAAATAACTAATTGTGCAATGAATGTATTTTCTTTCACCTTGGAATGTAATGATATGGAATTGGTGAAACTGTAATGCAAGGAGAAATAATATTAAGGGTAACACCATTGTAAGATTAAAATAAATTACGTTATTTTATTAGGTTAAAAGATGCTTTGAACCTTCTAGAACAAGGTGCAAAAAAAATATTACCTAAATGTATATTTTTTTATTGAAATGTCAAGCTCTCTTCCCCAAGTGCGTTGGAATGACTATTTGCGCCAAATAAAACCCTTCTGGTAAGGTACAGCCCAATATCTTATCTTTTGATTTCTATCTTTTCTAATACACTAATAGATGTCATTAGGAAGTGCTTGTTTGTTTGGAACCATTTCCAAATAAATATAAGTTCAAATAAACGCCAATCATACAAAAATTATTACTTTTAAAATCCCTAGCTGTAAGCATTGTAGATCAAGTGATTTTATTTTGTTTTCTAAATTAGAAATTGCACCAGCTATACTGCATCCCGTAGAGAACCTTAAAATTGAGAAGCTTCGCGAGAATGTCTTTGGTGTCGCCATTTTTTTAATAATTATTTAAACATTTCACAACCGAAGAATTCCGTTGGGTTGGGCGGCCTTTGGAAAATTATGTCATGTTCTCACCTCTAAAATATCACAATGCCCCAATATCTTCAACCAGTGCGTCTTGCCAGTCATGACGTACGGAGCCGAGACGTAGACAATGACAAAAGGTCTAGTCTAGAGATTCAAGGTCGTCCAACGCGCCATGGAAAGAGCCATGCTTGGAATAACCTTAAAGGACAGATTTAGAAACAAATTTATTCGACAACAAACCAAGGTGACTTAGGTGGCTCTGAGGATGGGCGGGCTAAAGTGGCGGTGGGCTGGCTATATCTGTCGGAGAACCGACGACCGATGGGGGAGATGGGACGACTGGAGTGGAGACCGCGTACAGGATATCGCATAGTTGGACGTCCCCTTGCCCGCTGGACTGATGATCTGAAGAGGATTGCTGGACATGGATGGTGGGAGCGGCAATGGATAGGGGGTGGTGGCATGCTTTGGGAGAGGCCTACATTCAGCATTGGATGACAGACGGCGGATGATGATGATTTAAACATTTTTTGTATGTCGTATCACTTCCTCGAATATTATAATTCTATTACCTATTTTCCATCCCAAAAAAAAAAAAATTTTGTTCATTTACAGTAGTGTTACCCCTTAATATATCTTTTTAAATTTAACATGTGTACAAATAAACAATTCCTACAAAAAACACAACAGCATTATGCATTTAAAAAGTAATCAGAGGTATGTGTAAAATTTGAATGCACCATTATAAATACACATCGAGGAATGTGAAAAAGACATTTGAAAAGGCACTAAGAGACATATTTAGATATCATAATCACAGGAAAAATTTTATTGAGATCTTTGAAAAAAATACTTCTGTGAAATCTGGAATAACATATGAACATTTTTGAAAATGCTCTGTAAGTGAAATTTGTTACCATTTGTATTAGAATACAAAATTTTCAACCAATTTATAATGTTTAATCAATCTAACAAAGAAATTTCTAGAATATTAATATTTGATGACATTATGAAAATGTAATATACGTATATATACCATACTATCACCACAAAACATGTTTATAAAATGATATTGCGCTTAATTGCATGTACTAAGACATTATTGTTGACTAGAAATTAAAACTAAAAAAACATTAACTAACGAATCACACCTAAAGGGGGTAAGTAGAAAGAATGGAACCCCACACTGTTCATTCCTGACATATAATATTTCTCTCATTTCCTCAACATCCATACATCGTATCATACACGCACGTCGATTTCTCTGACTCCCTACATGGCCGACTTTGAATATTTTTGTTTCCCTCTATTTCTTGTTCCGTTTACATCGTTAACATATACTTTCTTTAGCATTCATTAATTCCTTCCATGCATCCAAACCATCTTAATGACCTTTTGGTAATTTGGTTCATAACACTTTTATTCGCACTGCATTGGCTTCTTACATTTGCGTTAGACAATCTATCATATACAGATTTATTATACATTCATCTAAGAGATATCATAACTGCTGCATTTATTACATTTTTCCTTTACAAGTTCCATGCTTCACTTCCACACATAACAGTTGGTACAAGAACACCATTGTGCACTGCCATATACATTAACAACAACAAAATCAGGACAACCTATAGAAATTACAGTAGAACGTCGTTTATCCAGACTAATTGGGACCGGTGGTGTTCTGGATACCGATTTTCCGGATAATATTGATAATATAAACACGTAATCTCAAATAAATAATGACAGGTTGAAACTAACCAGATGACACATTGAAACTCAAACACAGCGGGAGACTGACTGTAAGGTGCGGGGGAGAAGGAAGATGCAACCCACACCTAACGCTGTGTAGATGTTTAGGGGTAAGCTTAGTCATGCGTAGGTCACGGTACAGAACGCTTCATCATCTCCGCTTGTATAGATATTTGACGTTCCGGTGAACTGACGTCCCGATAAATCAAATCAAACCGTTTATTAACTCAAAAGACATTACAAACAGCATAAATGTTTGAGGCATCTATTGAGTACAGGTAAAATATTATATACATTCAACAGTACCAGGAACGCATTAGAAATGGTTCGACATTAGGAAGACAAGATGCTTTCTAAAGTTGAGAGTATTTGTCCCTTAAACGTACTTTCACTAATATGAAAGACGTCGATCTCCGAGAAGACCGCGTTCAGCAGACTAATTACTCTTCTCACCGGTGTCACCAGAGGCAGATTATCATAGATAAACAACGTTCCACCGTAATTAGAATACTGTCTCTTGGTTGATCTATGAATAGATTAATATTCTGGAACTAAACATTACTAAATAATAACGAAGAATCAAAAATGCAAAATTACTAACATAGTACCATTGTGAAATATTTCACTTGTTTGATCAAACATTTATTTCAAAGTATTTTCTATTAGGAATTAATTTGATCTTATTCCATAATATATTTATGAAGGATGATTTTAGAGTGACATCTTAAAAGGAACACCAAAGTTAAAATCTGAAATAGCGGTACACAAATATATAATTTATATTATAATATTTATAAAATGTTCATCCCAAATTTAAAAGGGAGAGAAATGTTTATCTTTTAATCAGTTAATACTATTAATGTTCTCAAGAATTGTTGACCAATATTAAAAACGTAATGTTGCTTATTTGGAACATGTAATAAAGGGATGGGGTGGATGGGGTATGTTTTGTGTATGTTTTATGGGGTATGTTTTATGTTTTATGGGGTTATTTTTTTGGGGTATGTTTTGCTGGAAAGTATGCCTCTACAAAATGTCGTAAGGAGCCATGTTGCATTTACAACAGCAACACTACTATCAAGTCCAACTCTCTAGGGTCCACTAGAGGTCTTTTAAAGACCCCGCGAACCCCGGGCCCGGGCAATGCGGCGCATATTACTTAGTGCCATAGCAGATAGAGAGAGGACGAATGGCGAGCTTCCAGCGCCATAAAACTGGATACACCCAGCTAAGGGAAGGTAACCCCGAGAGAAAATCTTCCAGAGAAGGCAAGGGGATACCACTCTGGATATTTTTCCCCAGGTCATCACTTGGTGATAGTCAATGTTAGGTAGACCTGACAGGACACAGAAAGAAGAAGAAGAATAAAGGGAATAAATATGAATTTCTGCAAATGACCATTGTGGGCAAAATAGAGGGATGATGAGGTGTTGACAGGAGGCGAATCTCCTGGTTTCCTAACATAAGGGACAGGACTAGCTTGAAGAGCATCGAGAAGCTGTTTCAAGCTGCTCAGGTGATAGTCGAAGTCGAGGAGATCTGACATGATGCCGGAAGAATAAGAATATGGCCCATTAAACAACACCAGATTGTGAGTTTAAATCCTATCACAAAGAAAATAATTCTCATTTTTTATGAAATTCTATTTGCAGAATAAATGCTTATTTGTTACCAATTATGAAAATACACAAATGTAACGTAAAAAGGAATTTATAACCTCAACTGAAGGTGACAAATGTTTTACAAAAGAATACAATACTCATGATCAAAAACAATTTATAAATTGTATATATTAGATACTCCATTAATGTTTAGTAATACCAGCCTTTGCCAATAGATGTCATTATTTTGTGTTGGTGTGAACATTTTTAGATTATTGGTATGGATGGGCATATCCAGATGTCACTTCTATTCAAGTAATGATATATATACAATAAGAAGGCAGGAATGTTAACACAATAGCTAATATTATAATACATTGACATTATTATTAAAACTACACATGTGAAAAACAGTTATAATTATAGATAGGAAGGCATGTTTTAATATTTGTACAGGTATTGTTTCTGCTAGAGGATCACAGATATTATTGCTAGTTTCCTACAAGTAGACAATTCATATACAAGTTTACTTCACTCTTAGAACTGATGAATCATCATACAGGAGACAAACATGCACTTTGAAATAATATTACAAATGCAACCTCTTGGAATAAAGACTAGACTTAATAAAAAAAGCTCTTTAATTTTAATTTTATAAGAATATTTATCCATATCCATTTAATTACATATTATTATAATAAACCTGTTTATACATAAACCTAACCTAACCTAAGACCAGTGACAGGTTAGTGCGCATATTCTTACTTGAGACAAGTAGAATATAGAATACGCAAACAAAATACTTCCAAAAATGGATTCATGATATGTTATACATAAATAATTGCATTTGTTTTTAAATCCACCAATGACAAGCACCAAATATGGAATGTAGGTATAATCTTATTTCATTTATAGGTAATTAGCATTATTGTACCAGAGCAATCCAATAAATACATTTATTTAAATATTTTCACTGTTCTGGATTAAAATGAAGATGGAAACACCTGATATTGAGATATTTTAAATGGATTTATAAAAGTAAATAACATTTTAAGTGAATCGTACCTTAAATCACATGACATCGTACCAAACTATACAAAAATCTGTTGACACACGCTATAGGAGCATGACGCAAACACGCGTCCTCAACGTGGCTACAAAGTACACATTGACACGGATACATACGTGTCATTAGTAGTTCACTTAATGTGTTAAATAGATTCATCTTCATTAGAATAATATCTCTAATTTACATTGCAATTTGTAAAATAATATTAGTAACTGATATTAAAAATATCAATTGAAAGAAAATAATTTAACAAAAGAAATATTCATTGTAAAATTGTTTTGATTTAATGAATTGTTCTAGTACAGATAAATTATGAATATTACAATATTATTTAAACATCGAATTAGTGGCAAATGCCGATTTATTTACGATAAACAAAGATCTAATTGCGAAGATTTAATTATTATATAGACAAATCAACATGAAAAGGCAATTTATGAAGAGCACTAATGAAGTATGCACTAACAGACAGCACCACTAAAAATAGACGCTCATAGCTCGCGGACAGAATTCCGATTAAATACAATAGCTGGACGATTGCATCACAAGTCTGACATATCCAATTAGAGGCACCTGTATCACCACTTTTTTCCCTCCAAAACCACTCAAATATCTAGTCAATCTTGGCAGATCAGAAATATGATTTATTTTTATGAAAACTGGATTGTCTATGGTTTTATGAATAGATAAAGGAAATTTTTCTAAAGTGAATCTAACTTTTCTGAAATCAATATAACATTTGAATAAAAAATTAACACCTCATTTTTGGGTCCTTCCTACCCAGGTCAGGCCCACATGTCAGAGCCAGCTCGTCTTGTCCTCAAAGAAACCATCCTCTCACCATTCAACAATATCCATCCTGAACATTCCAACATGTGGGGGAGCAATAGCCACCAGGCTGGTACTCCCTAAAAACCAAGATGAATGTGTTTAAAATTTATTAAAATAATTAAGAAGGCTTTGTAATGTTTTCCAATCATTAATTGTTTAATTTAAAAATAATTATAATGAGCTTAAATAAAAAGATATATTGTTAACAAGCTAGCTAATACTCAACCATTATCTTTCTCCGTAAGATAATTGTCTGAAAGAGATGATTTTCAGAGATCTTTAAATCTGATTTTCATGTTTATTTTATTAGATCTGTAATGAATCATATATTTTTTTAAATAAATAAATTGGACATAACTTTTTATTTCCCAATTTTACATATGAAAAGCTGCATAGGGTTTGTAGAACTATGTAAATAAATAAAAATGACTAGTTGTTTTTTTAAATTCACAATATAGCACTGATTAAATCTACATGTTATACATATTTATTAAGTTACAATACTGCTTCATATATTTATTTGAATAGATTATCATGTACATAGCTCGTGGCCCTTGTTTATTTATGATTGCCTTGTCAGTTACAAAAATATAAATGACTTATCAAATTTTCTGTGGTAAAAAGTTACATTAAAAATGTTAGTATTCACAAATGCATGTATAATACATTAAAAATTTATTAGGCTAAAAAGATTGTTCCATAATTGGGAGTAGGTACTGCCAAATGTTAGAAGTAGGTACTGTAAAATAAGTGACTCTACAATATATTTTATGATAATTCAAAACTAGAATATTTGAAAAATGAAAACAATTGAAAACTAATACATAAAAAAAATGTGTATTCTGTTTTATTGTTATGTTTACTTGTCCCTTTAATAAATCTTGCGTGAAAAAACATATCTTCACCATCAAAAACTCTACAGATAATTTTAACAAGTATTATATGCAGTAATTTTGAAATAATAATCATGAAATAAATATAATATAATGTGAATATGTATGGTCAAAACATTTTTTTAATTGAAAGAGAAAATGTTATATCAAAATAAATATAGGAGTAATAATATTATCTTAGAATATGTTGCAAAGTCTTCACTATTTATGAAAATCCAGAAGTTTAAGAACAATGAGAATATATAAAATTTACCGTATATAAGAAAAATTCTGGAAAATAGTAATTATATTTTGGGGATTATATTATTATTAATATTTATTACATATATGTAGGTACTTTGTATGATAATAATAATCCTTAATTATATTTTTTTTAAAGTATGTATAACCTATTTTTTGGTAAATTGCACAACAAAATTATGTTACGTTGGAAAACAAGACTAGTTACGTTTAGTAAACTTTGTTTACTAGTAAATGGTAAATATAATAATCAAATTAACGACTAGACAATAATATGAATACTGTTTGAAGATCTTTTAGTACCAGAAATAAATGCAAAGTACGCGGTATCAAATACCACATTAATTATTAACCTCTAAATAAAAACAAAATATTTGGTTTAGTTAAAGCAATAAATTTAACAACCACTAAGCTCAACCTAAAATCGTAGTAAAATGATTTTTTTAATGACACTAGTAAATGTTTGATTTTGGAATATTCTTCTTCTTCCTCTTGTTCTAGGTCAGTGATGGCGAACCTATGACCCGCGGGTCAGACTGACCAATGCAGCGTTTTTAAATGACCCACCCATTGATTTTTATATCATAAAAGAGAGAACAATCAAAAACATATTTTTTTAATAATAATATAGTATCAATATCAAACGTCACTTGCAAAAGTAAAAGTTATAAAACAAAAAAGAAATAGAATCATTTTAGACGATTTTAAAGTGATTTAAAAAGTGGTTGACCCACTTCTCAATAAGGTTCGCCACCCTTCTCTAGGTTGTATAACCTGTTTGTGACGGTGAGCAGTGAGTACATGTTTCGATTTTGGAATACATAATGAAAATACATGGGATACAATTTAAAAACCGGAAAATACCGATCAACCTGAAACGAAAAGTCTATGAAGCCTGCGTTCTGCCAGTTGGTACTTATGGTCTTGAAACTGTAACATTGTCCAAAAAAAAGTGCCGAGAGACACGAATGACCCAAAGAGCCATGGAAAGAGCCATGTTAGGAATAAGCCTAAGAGACAGAGTCAGAAATGATACGGTGAGAGAAAAAACAAAGGTCGCTGACATCATCCACCGGGTGGCGACTCTTAAATGGCAATTGGCAGGTCACGTAGCCAGAAGCTCAGACGAAAAATGGACAAGAAGATTGCTGACTTGGAGACTGTGGATGGCAAAGAAAAGTGCAGGGCTACCGTGGAAGGATGATCTGAACAGACACGTCGGAATAACCTGGATGCAGTCTACACAAGACAAAGTGACATGGAAGCGAATGGAGGAGGCCTTTGTCCAGAAGTGGACGGGAATAGACTGAGGAAGAAGAAGAAGAATGAAAATAATCCTCGTTTTGTTCGGCACACATGACAAATGAAATAATTATGTGACTTTATACTAAATGGAACAATTATCTCGGATACAATTGCATCAAATACTTTTTTAATATTGATTGCAATTTTCTCTAACTACAATGGCTTTATGGATGACAGATTTTTAATCTTCATACATAAAAAATTCTTTTATTGCAAAAAATTGACATAATATAATTTAAAATATTGTCAATTTTTTTCCCTTTACACAAAGTAAGTCATTTGGTATTGCCAATGTCAGTAGAATAAAAAACGCACATAATCCCAATATTGAATAAAATGGGCACCATAACAGACCGGTCGAATTTCTTGGGCTTTGGAATTCATTGAATACTGCAGATTGCAGATGTTCCTGGCTGGTGATCCAACATGGCGGCTCTCCTTTTAATTCCTTCCAAATACACTTCTCTATTGAACAACCCAGCCGCTAGTGGAACACTGAAAATATATTAAAAATATTTAACGAATTGCAGAAAAATAACAATTTGAGAAGTATTAACTTTAATTAAGTAACCATCACAAGATTTTTTTTCACACTGTCATCGCCAGGAATTGAATCCAGAATCTTCGGTGTGTCATAGCTATTGCCACTCTGCCATAAAGGCCGTCATTTGCAATACTAAGCATTTTATGTGTAGTTTGCAATACCTAGCATTTCATGTGTAGTTTGCAATACCAAACATTTTACGTGTAGTTTGCAATACCGAGCATTTCATGTGTAGTTTGCAATACCAAGCATTTGATGTGTAGTTTGCAATATGTACTAAGCATTTTACATATAGTTTCCAGTACCAAGCACTTTATGTGTAGTTTGCAATACCAAGCATTTTATGTATAGTTTGCAATACCAAGCATTTTATGTGTAGTTTGCAATGTGTACTAAGCATTTTACGTATAGTTTGCAATACCCAACATTGTATGTGTAGTTTGAAATACCTAGCATTTTACATGTAGTTAACAATATCAAGCATTTTACGTGTAGTTTGCACTACCAAGCATATAATATTAGGTCCTTACATATGAAATTGGCGTTTTGCCGTACTGGCAACTTTGATCTCAAATATCTTCTCTTTGGTTAGGAATCCCAAATTCAAATTTATACAGCTATTTACTCAAGTATTTGTGTTTTGAAAATTATAATTCATTTGTTTTTTCCTCAATTGTTTTTTTTCTTTGCGTCACTCAGTTTACAAAATGGAAAACTTGAAATATCGCGTTATTTACGAGTACGAGTTCCACCGTGGCACCAGTGCTGCAGAAACGGCTAGAAGGATTAATGATGTGTATGGCGACAGTGCCGCAAAAGAAAACACAGTGCGTTTTTGGTTCCAACGTTTTCGTTCTGGAAATTTCGACCTGCAGAACAAACCCCGTGGACGGCCGGAAACCAAATTTGATAATGAAGAATTGAAGGCTATTGTGGAAGCGGATCCATCGCAAACCACGTCCGAGTTAGCTGCGGGCTGCGGTGTTAGTGATAAAACTGTTTTAATCCACTTGAAGCAAATTGGGAAATCAATCAAATATTGAATGTCGGTCACGTGAGGAGTCGGAAAAATCGACGTGCGTGCATGACAAGATGTATGAATGTAGAGGAAGCGAGAGGCGTATGTCAGGACAGAACAGTGTGGCGTTCCATTCTTTCTGCCTACCCCTCCGGAGAGACGGCGTGATGGTAAGTTAGTTAGTTAGTTAGTTAGAAAAAGCTTGAAAGGTGGGTACCTCATGAATTGAGTGAAGCAAATCAACAAACGCGCGTTGACTGCTGCGTTGCATTACTCAACCGGCACAATAATGAAGGGATTTTGAATCGAATCATTACCTGTGATGAAAAGTGGATCCTGTATGATAATCGGAAGCGCTCATCGCAATGGCTGAACCCTGCCGAACCAGCCAAACCATGCCCCAAGCGAAAATTGACTCCAAAAAAGTTACTTGTGAGCGTTTGGTGGACTAGTGCTGGTGTCACTACAGCTTTCTTAAATCTGGCCGGACGATTACGGCAGATGTCTATTGTCAGCAACTGCAAACCATGATGGAAAAGCTAGCTGCTAAACAACCAAGGCTGGTTAATCGCTCTAGGCCACTGCTGCTTCATGATAACACTAGACCACACACTGCACAACAGACGGCTACCAAATTAGAAGAGCTTCAATTGGAATGTCTAAAACATCCACCGTACTCTCCGGACCTTGCCCCAACAGATTACTATTTTTTTCGAAATTTGGATAACTTCTTGCAAGGGAAAAAATTCAACTCCGATGGGACAGTCCAAACCGACTTCAAAGATTTTATTGATTCCCGTCCGAATGTTTTTTTTAGTAAAGGGATCGATGAACTACCTATGAGATGGCAAAAGTGCATAGATAGCAATGGTACATACTTTGATTAAATAAATATATTATATTTAAAAAAATCAACTTTATGTTCCTCCCATACAAAACGCCAATTTCATATGTAAGGACCTAATATATAGTTTTATTTATAAATAAGAATTTGTTACTAATATGAAACTTACATGTCAGTGCCGGGTCTTAAAGACGCAGCAAACAGGGCCCAGACTGGCTTGTGGTCGCTTGAGCAAATGGATGGAACGGAATCGTAGGCCAGGCAATGCACGGAGGAGAAGGATTCTGTCACCGGAGCATGGCTGCTTCTACGCAGACCTGCAGGTTCATTATTAGTAATATAAGTAAAACCAATGAAATAAATTAAAATACTAACATTTTTTTTATGCGAATATCGGGAGAAGGATATTATCGTTCTCCTGGTGATGAAGGAGTAAAACTTTCGAAACATGACGAGAAAAATAATCTCAAAAGTGGAAAAAAAGTGTTTTAAATCATAAAAAAATTCATCATCATGGAATTCCACTAAGGATAGCTTAATTAATTACTAATGATAGCTTTTCTTGTTAGTATTTTGAAAAACACCACCAATTTAAATTGGTTCTTACATTCTTACTCAAACTAAGAAAAATAACAAATTTAATTAAATCTGTAGAATTTAATAAAAATGATTAATGTGAATGAAAGTATCTAATTATATTTTATAGGAATGACATGTTTCACCTTACTAAGGCATTATCAAATGTAATTTGATGATAAAACATTTGACAATGCCTTAGTAATTATTTAATATGGAGTTTTACATCATTGTTCAAGAAACAATAAATAAAAATGAATTAATTACCAGAAAGAGTGGAGGTAGCTTGCGTATGCGTCCTTGTTTTGTAGAGAATGCGGTCTGTATACGCCGGGGCACGTTGCTTACTAGAAGTGTCAAACCTTTGAGTTCCCGGATCATACTAAAAAGACAACATTCATTTTTACTTTTAATAAATATAATATCAAATATTTAATCCTTCATATCCTAGTGTTGACATGGAGTGTATATTGGTATTTTCAAATCAAATCAAATCAGTTTATTTCATCAATAGACATTACAAAATTAAGGTTTAAGGCATTTATTGAGAACAGGTAAAATAATATATTGTAAATAGTATACTACTAGAAACGCATGAGAGATGGTTCGACATTAGGAAGACAAGATACTCTCCAAAATCAAGAGTATTTGCTTTGTGAACATAACATACTTTCACGTCAATCTCCGAGGAGACCGTGTTCAGCAGATTAATTGCTCTTCCCACCGGTGTCATCAGACACAGGTTAGTTGACGTTGACGACCTTCGTGGCAGAGTGGTAAGAGCTCTGATTCCCATTCCGAAGGTTCTGGGTTCGATTCCCGGCGATGGCAGTGTGATTGTCACATTGTCTTTGGTCTGGCGTAGTATTCACGTGACAATAAAATGGCGATAGATTGGGTACCTGTCACATGTCACAAGAATCAATATATCAGCTTAAAAAAAAAAAAATGTATACTGTAATTGGGTTCAAGCAACCTGTTGTATACGTAAAAAAAAAAAAAAAAAAGTTCTGGTGGCCGGTAGGTAAAACTATCTATACTGTCGGAGATATCTATCAGGGACAAAAAGCCGAACACCCTCGAACACGGCCGAGTTCTTGAAATATCCCCTGAGTAATCTAAAGACATGGGTTATTATCTTCGAAGCTGCAGAGAGTTGATCCCAAGCATGCCCAAAAAAAATGCCGTGGGATAGAGCCACGGATATCTACCATACTCCCTTATGTAGAGATACCTCTATTTTATATGCAATTTGTATGGAAACAAAGCATGGAACTAGCAGAAAAAGAAGGAGAGCAGGATAAATGCAGTAGAGATGATATTCATTAGACATATGTGTGGTAAAACGATGAATGGCAAAATTTAAATTGCTGATACCAAGAAAGAGTGTAAACATAACAAACTAACTAACCATCACGCTGTCTCCCCAAAGGGGTAGGACGAAATAATGATCTGCCACATTGTTCTTTCCTGACATACTTTTCTTGATCCTCAACAGTCATACATCATGTCATGCACGCAATCGATTTCTCCGACTCCTTACAGTGGCCGATATTTAATATCTTTATAAAAAAACAAAACAAACAAACCATCACGCCGTTTTGCCGCAGGGGTAGGTAGAGAGAATGGACCGCCACACTACTTAATCCTGACACACCTCTCTAGCTTCCTTCACATTCATACAGCGAGTCATACACACACGTCGATTTTTCCGACTTCTAACATGACCAACCTTTAAAATTTGATTAATTTGGTCATGCCATGTTTTCCTCGGTCTGCCTCGACTCCGTACTCCATTTACATCATTAACGCATACTTTCTTAACCATTCTTTCTCCATCCATGTGCTCCATATGTCCGAACCAACGCAGCGATCCTTTCATAATTTTGTTTATAATACCTTCTTCTGCTCTACATTCCTTTTTTTATGAGCATTTGAGATTCTGTCATAAATCGTTCTACCACACATACGTCTTAGGGACCTCATCTCTACCGCATTTATTCTGTTCTCATCCTTCATCTGCCAGTTCCATGCTTCGCTTCCATACATTAGGGTTGGGACCAGAACTCCATTGTGAACGGCCGTTTTCGCTTTCATTGATATACATTTTATATACATTTTAATACTTAAATATATATTTTTTAAGGTGCACTTAAAGTTGTCATCACAAACAAAAACCTATCCAAAAAAGCTATTATAGAATGGCAGTGCACAATGGTGTTCATCTACCGACCCTTATGTATGGAAGTGAAGCATGGAACTGGCAAAAGAAGGATGAAAGTAGAATAAATGCAGTAGAAATGAGATCTCTTAGACGAATGTGTGGATACTCTGTGTATGATAGCGTGTCGAATGAAAATATAAGAAGTGAATGCGGTGCGAATGATGGTGTCTTGAACAAAATAATGAAAGGATCATTAAGATGGTTTGGACATATGGAAAGAATGAATGGTCAATGATGTAAATGGAACCAGAAATAGAGGAAAACCGAGGAAAACGTGGCACGATCAAATAAATCAAATATTGAATGTCGGCCATGTGAGGATTCAGAGAAATCGACGCGTGTGCATGACACGATGTATGAATGTTGAGGAAGCGAGAGAAATATGTCGGGAAAGAAAAGTGTAGCAGTCCATTCTTTGAGACGGCGTGATGGTTAGTTAGTTAGTTAGTTATATATTTTTTTCAAATATAATAAAAAACCTGCAATGAAAAATGACCTTATAAGTGGGTGGGAAATGGATTGGTGCTTCTTGAAAACCCCTCAAGATGGTGCCGGCTGCGAGCACAGCCGACAGCTGGTCAGCCCTCAACAATGAAGGGAAGGCAGCAGCTGGGAGCACCCCACTCGCTTCTTCTTCGGCGCTGAGGGCTTTCGGCAGGGCTGGCCGCCGCCCTCCTCCGCCCGCCAACCCGCGCAGCACCCAAGCGCGGTCCTCCGACAGGCGGAAGTTCAGGTCGCCACACCACATCACCACATCAAAGTTGTTGGTTACATCTGAAATGTATTATTGCATTGCAACTAAATTGTTCTTTTGAGATTGTTTTTAAATCATTGCCGTGACGGTCAGCGGTGACTGACCCTGCTTTATAAATTAACATAATATTACCACCATGGCCAAAACCGGTGATTAACATAAAAAAAACTAATAAGACAACAACAACGGCAGAGAGAATGGACCGCCGCACTACCAAATACTGACACAAGTCTCTAGCTTCCCCCACATTCATACAGCGAATCATACACGCCCGTTGATTCTTCTGACTTCTAATATGGCCGACCTTTAAAATTGGATTAATCTTGTCATGACAAGTTTTTACCGTTAATGTATATTTTTCTTAACCATTCTTCTTTCATCCATGCGTTCCATTTCGCATGTCCAAAGCAACATAGTGATCCTCTACGTTCCTTCCTTATATCAGCATTTGAAATTCTGTCATACATCATTTTACCACACATACATCTTAGGGATCTCATCTCTACTGCATTTATTCTGCTCTCATGCTTCACTTCCATACCATCAGGGTTGGTACACAAACTCTATCGTGAACGAATAAATTGTTCCAAAAAATAAATGTAATTGCAAAGATGGGGTAATTTGTTAATATTATTATTATTATTTTGTTAAATCGCTCTTTACATCATTACAGCGCTAGCCAAATCGATGTAAAGTGGCAAAACAAGAAATCACTATGGAGCAACCAAGAAATTCGTGCAATGACCCAACAGCCTCTTATAACGAGCACTGTGAGAAAATAAATCATAGTTTTATTGGAAATTCTATAATAAATCAACATTATTAACTGATTAATATGGAACATTCGAGATGTGGTTGCACAGGAGAATGCTTTGCATACCATGGACAGATTTCTTCAGCAATTTGGAGGTTTTGAGGAGAGCCAATTGTAGTAGACAACTGCTAAAGAATGTTAAGGTCTGTAAGATTTCATATCTGGGTCACATTCTGCGGGGAGATAAATACAGTTTTCTAATACTGATGGGAAAAATTGAGGGGCAGCGTGGTCCTGGTAGAAGGCAAACGTCTTGGCTGTGCAATATAAGAGACTGGACCGGGATGAGACATGTGGAGGAGCTGTTCCGGGTTGCGCAGGATAGAGAAGCCTTCGCCGGAGTGATTCTTAACGTCAGGGGGACCTGATACGACACGCGAAAAAGAAGAATATGGAACACTATGATATACACATATTTTCCAATTTCAAATTTTAAAAACGTATATAAAAAAAATACAACTTAAAACATAGCACATATTTTGATATTTACACTGTTAGAATGGAATTAAAATTTATGATAAACCAACCTTTGTTCTTGTGTTTCATCGGCAGGTTTTTGGGCAGATCCAAGGCACGAATGATCTTCTTAATATCGTGTACCCTCTCCTTGACTTTTTCCTGGTGAGCCGTGAGGTGAGCGGTGACAAACAGAAAAGTTGTTCCGAACAGAGCAAAGGAAATAGCAACGGCCCCCTTGGTACGAAAAGCTGTCCCCGGGCGAACGGATATGCTGGCGTCTTCCGGAAGCGAACAGAACCAGATGAGGTCTCGGCGAATAAACACAGATAAATGAAGGGTTCCTATAAATATTTAAAAAAAAAATTTACATTAAATAAAACCATTAATAAATATAATTGTCAATAGAGAAAAAAGTTAACACGTTTGTTGCTGAGTACGCGCTAGGCGCGTACGTGGTTTATGTGAATCGTCTCTGACATGTACAAAAAGATATTGTAATTAATTATTATGAAATTTTTTAATTCCTATTGGTTTTAATTTAAATTTAAATAAGACAATATTTGTGTATCTTTCCAGATTATTTGAAAATGTTTCGCAAAGTATTAACCCATATTTCAATACTGAAAATGTTTATATTATTTTGTTTAATCAGTTTTCATATCATTACAGCGTGAACCAAATTGATGTAAAGGGTATAGATATCATTTTAATGTTCACGACATGTAATAGGTACTAAACTATCGCCATTTTATTGTCACGTGAATTCTACACCAGATCAAAGAAAGTGACATTCACACTGCCATCACCAGGAATCTAACATTGACATTCAAAGCACTATCCTCTCGGCCACGGAGGTCGTAATGATGTGATTTTAAGTGTTAATAAATGACAAACAATCTAAGACGAAAATACTTTTTAATAAATCTTGTAAATTAATTGTATATTTTATAACGCAAATGTGTGTTCATTTTATTACAATTTTTTTAAAACAGTCATAAATTTATAATGCGAAGATCCCATACCTAGGGTAGTAGAATGTAAGAGGAGGTGAGATGGACCCAGAGACTCCTGGATGGATATCTCCCACTCTGCTCGCTCCGAGACAGACTCCTGAGTTCCGATGGCTAAAATGTCCGGCACATTCTTTATTGCATTTGGGAACAGAAAATCATTCAGCTCACTGCAAAACAAATGACAAAATGCAGCATTAGAAATATAATTGAAGATAATAGTACTACGACCTGGTGAATTAGCACGATTATTACTATTTCTTGTATGTTAACACCTCTATTTCCACTTACTGAATAAATCTGTTTTTAGAAATATGGTGATTATTTAATTTTAAAAGGATTTTCCATATTTCTTTACATTTTCTTTATTCAAAGGTTTAATTAAGGTTGAAATACTAGTAAATATAAATATTTATTGGTTGTTTCTTGAACAATGATGTAAAACTACAAATTAAATAAACAATACAAATGAAAACATCTGTTTTCTAGAAGTTTTATTATGACATGTTTCGCCTTGCTAAGAGACAGAGTTAGAAACGATACGGTGAGAGAAAAAACAAAGGTCACTGACATCATCCACTGGGTGTCGACTCTAAAATGCCAATGGGCAGGTCACGTAGCCAGAAGCTCAGATGAAAAATGGACAAGAAGACTGCTGACTTGGAGACCGTGGACAGCAAAGAGAAGTGCAGGGCGACCGCAATTACGGTGGAAGGATGATCTGAACAGACACGTCGGAATAACCTGGATACAGTCTGCACATGAGAGAGTGACATGGAAACGAATCCAGGAGTGCACGGGAATAGGCTGAGGAAGAAGAAGAAAAAGGACATTTGATAATACCTTAGCAAGGCGAAACATGTCATTCCCATAAAATATAATAAAACAGACATTTTCATTAGTATTAATGATATTTATTTTATTTGTAGATTATGTATAAATAATTGTATTATTTATTGTCAAATAAGGAACTATTTATAAATAAAATAAGTTTTAACGAAACTATGAACATAATTTGCTTAGCAACATACCTTGGTGGAGTCTGCCCATTCATATTCCAGGTACCAACAAATATTTCCACTTCTCTATTAGGAAAAACTCTTTCCAACTCTGCAGCTCCCAACAAGGAATTAGATGCCAACCTTCCGTGTAGAAAATTTCTATAAAACAGAGATTTTAAAAGTAAAAATACATTCAATATCTTAAAAAAAGTGTTATTTAAAAGAGAAAAAAAAAATACCTCTCTCGTGCTTTTTGAGTTGGTATCAATCGTAAGACCTTTGCTGCTAGGAGGGAGTTTCTTGCAAGACTATCCGTACTTCCAGATCTTGGAGTGGGTGATAAGTTTGTTTCTCGGGATCTTGTACTAAAAAATAAGAATAATACAAATAATCATTAGAACAATGTTGAATTCAGAGGTTCACAACTTCGTTTAGCGCATATAAGGCGAGTTAATCGAAAAACTAATTAACTATCACAAAATTTCTCCAAAGAGATGGAGGAATAGCTGGGAGTCGACCTCCCAAGAGAGGCCAGCCCGATTACAGGAACAGACCAAAGGTCTAAAAAAAGAAGAAGAACGAGGCATATCTAGAAAGTAAGGCTCTCACAACCGAGTGGATTTTATTTTCGACATGTAGGCTACACTTCCGTGTAGCCTGACCCTTCCCCTCCGCAACGAGACCGGTTTAAAATTTGATTAATTTGGTCATGCCATGTTTTCCTCGGTCTACTTCGACTCCGTACTCCATTTACATCGTCTTATCATCACAAATGTGCCAATTATAAAAATGAAATAAAACCTAGTAAAAAAAAAATGGTAGGTTTTATGTAAGATTGTTAACTTACTCAATAAAGAATTTTTTGAAAGTTAAAGTTAAAGAAGTTGAATCTTACTCAATAAAGAATTTTTTATATACTTAAATTTTTTTTTTAAATCACTTAAATTATTAATTATTTGTTTCTTTATCAAAGTAAAAGTCTATGTTAACTATCTAATTTATTGTTTCACGTTGTTAGGGCATTATCAAATGTGGTGAGAATCACGTGACTCCCATAAAATATAATAAACATTCTAGAAAACTGAGATCTACTTACTTTTTTTTTAATAAATGAAAACAAATGTTAATGACATTGTTATAAAATACGATCTTACCCATTACTACTCTGTCGCGACTGATCTCTCTGGCTGCCATTCAAAGATTTTTTATCGACAAATTCATATTCAGACAAGACAAGGTCCTCGGAAGAGTGCTGCATCTCTGATAGACTAGAAGATATTCTTCTATTTGAGTTCCCATTATCTCGTATAGCCGGTGAAGGTCTCATTTCATTGTAAACACTCGCATTAGTATCACAATTCGGATCGCTGTGCGCTTTGAATATGTGGGGTTTTTTCAATACTTCAATTGATTTGTTAATTGGAGAGAAACGACTGTGCTCTGGGAATCTATCTAGGTATTTTTCGCTTCCAGATACATCTAGGTGACGGGGATTGTTCTCGATCATGCTCTTGGGACGAGGAGGCGTATGCACAGGGGCCTCAGCAGACTTGAGGAACACGGACGTACTGTTAGGCATCCTAGCAGTACTTGTAGAAGCTTCAGAATCTGAGCAATACGTGCGTTCACCATTTTCATGCGCGCGTTTCGATAAAAAGAGGTTAGTCGACGATTTTGAAACTTCAACATCTGTTACGGATTTCTCGGATGATGAATTATCTAAAGAACAACCGACTTTAGTGGACTTTTTAATTAATAACCGCTTCCTTAACGATAACTTCTCCTTGACGGCGCCGGGAGACGTACCGGCATCATTGGGCTCCATTTTATTGTTTGTTTACGCATCATGTGCTCCCCTACTTGTAATATAAACTAAATGAAATGTTTTGTTTCGTTATCATCTTGACAACGTTCAGCTGCCCTCAAAAAATACATTTTTATGACATAAACGTCAAATGACGTCATTGGCAATAGTGCGGTCATACTTCTTCATCTTTTTTAATGTGGCTATAAACTTAATAATTGTATGTAGGTACTGACGAAAATTTTTAGGCCTCACAAAAAATATATTTAAAGATTTATTTTAAATATAGCTCACCAAATACAATCCAATTTTTTAAATCGACGGACTATTGAACCAGTATATAAATTGTCGTTTTTTAATCTGAATATTCCATATTATTCACGATTATAACAACACAATACCGGCCATTTAGCACCGTTTATTAATTTTGTGCATGCCATAATGGAGGGTATGACTGAGGGGACAAACTCTAGGGGACGCCCACGCCGAGAGTACCTGGAGGACCTGTTAGTGGACGTGCGCTGCTCATCATATGCAGATTTCAAAAGAGCCGCACAATACAGGGAAGAATGAAAGAGAAGAATAGAAGAAATTGCTGCAAACCAATCCCAGGATTGAAACTTTCTAACTAATTAAATTCGATTACATTATTTTCTGTCACTGAAGTAAATGCAACATTTTGTAAAAAAAAACTTCCGCCACTCACACCATTTATAGTGAATAAGAAGAGGGATGTATTTTCAAATTCATTTCCTATTCTATATATCTCCCCAAGTTTTCATTGTTGTTTTTATCGTGGGGTAATGTAATTTTAAAATTTGTGTTTAATATTTATTGTCGGACTGGCTACATTTGCATGTTAAAAAAAACTGCAGCTGGTTATATTTGCAGCTCATATATAAATTAATATAACAAACCTTTTCACTCCAGTTTCTTACTACTAAATTATGATAAACTGGGACAATTCATCTGAGCTACAATGTAGCAAGCTGTAGTTCGTATCCATTTTTTTGTACAGCAAATGTAGCAAACTAAAATAAGACATTTTTGTATTTCGTGTCCATATGCAACCAGAAATAAGGTTCATACCCACGGAAAGGAAAGTCAGAAAAAAAAAACAATATTAACTTTGTCAATCCATTATATTTTATTGAAATAACATTTTCATTCAGTTGGTATAATAATATGATTCTTAATAATTGTTTACAATAAATATTTCTTAAATAATAATTAAACATTTTAAATTAATAACACCCCTCTCACCAAAGAAAGAAGTAAAAATTCATGCACATAAAAATTTCATATATTTAATGTAAAAATCACAAAAAAGCTGGACGTAAAACAAAATTAATTTATATGATTACGGAATACCAAATATTTAATACAAATAATGTAATAGTTAAAGTCTAAAATATTGGAGAAGATTGCCATTTGGACTTAAAGCCACAAGCAAATTAAAAACTAATAATGCATCTGCATGGAATTAGTATTATCACTTGCATTTATATTGTTTTATTCATTTTAGCATATTACACCCAAGTGCATCATAGACAATTTTATTGTTAGCTTAGTACTATTTAAATGTTAAAATGATTTTATTAGAAATATACTATATATTGTAAAAAAGACAAACAATTCAAAAATATCTCTCCTTTTCGGCCATTAACAAAAACTGATTGGTCATTTAATACACTAGCTAAACTGAGAATCTTAATATTGATTAGATGAATATGCAATGGGACCAGTTATGTTAAGTAATACTTGTCAATAAAGTCATAGAAAACACTTTAGAATAGATATTTATAAAATATCTTAAGTTAATCATCACTATACCAGGGAGGTTCAATTGGCAATCTTTCAGTTTCCTGACGAGTGCTCTAATCCACTAAGCGTGGTAACTATTTTTATAGATTTATGAAACATCTATTTTACTATCGTTGGGTGTAAAAAAAATTAATTTAACCCAGAAAAATAGTAAAATTGAAATATAAATTTATGCATTCAGGTCACACCACACCTTATTTCACTGTTGCAAATGAGTACGAGGGCCCTACCTTAACAATAATATGTTGAAATCACAGAGAACTGCGGTTACTTTAAATCAGATTTCCAAAGTGGTTTATATATAGACCCCTAGGGGTCAATTTCGAGTAGCAGGGGTCCATGTCAGGGAGAATACAAATACACTTAAGTGGACCCCACGGTGAAGGCAAGGGGCCTAAGGGGGGAAAAAGTTAGCAAATCGTCACCTGAGAGTAAGAAGGTTCCAACTGTCAAAAGTAAAAAGCTGAGAAAAATTAAGTCAAAGTTTTGTTGGTTTCGGATGTGTATCTTAGAATAAAAGGGTTCCATCTGAAGCAGATGAAATTCTTTTACCGAAAAGCGTGTAAATTTTCTCTGGCGACACTTAGAATAATAAAGTTCTAAGTGTAAATGAATCCTCCTTCAGTAAATCGTCTGTTTTGAATGATCAGATGGAACTTGATTATTTTCGTAACATCAAAATGGCGATATTATTACATGTTTTTTTTAATTGTACATATAGATAATGTTAGTAAGAACCCTTTTTACGAAAAAAAGCCAAATGTGAAATTTTGTTAGTTGGAACCCTCTTACTCTCAGGTGACGAAATGGTATACTGGACGAAAAAAATTGATAAAAAAAATTTATGCTATAGATGAACCAAGCTAACAACAAAATTATCAACAATATACACAAATAGAAAGAAAAATTATTTGATCTTAATATAATGAAAAATTGGAAAAAGAGTATTAAACAATATCATAAAAATGCTTGGTGGCATAAAAAAAAACTTTGGTATAATTTGCTTAACTGTAATATCACATGGAATGAATGTATAGGTTGATCAACACAAGAGAGTAATGTTCCCGGTCTCCCCGCCCAGGAGGAGCATGCGGTTAAGGGGCAGGACAGTCAGGGAGGTGAGGACGCCCTTGAAGGTGTCGGAGCGCAGCTTGGTGCTGGAGAAGCTGGCGTCCTGGTCTATTGCCGTGTGCACTCCGATGCGGTTGTTGGTTGTTCCGGATATCAGTTCATTGTAGTAAGTAGACAGGCAGTGGACGGGCTCCGTGGAACCCCTGAGAATAGAAAGAAACAAATATAAATATACAATGATAAGACAAAATAATTCTTCTTCTTCTTCTTTCAATAGATCTGACGATCTGTGACACAGAAATCATATCTTGTCGGATGATGAGATCCAGCTGTCCCGCCATCTCTTAGGCGGTCTTCCAGGTGGGCGGTGTCCGGAGGGGATTTCATAAGCGGCTGTATATGCAAGTCTGTCACCATCCATTCGGGCTACATGGTCCCTCCAGTATCTTCTTCTGGATCTACTCCACTGAACGATATCCTCTATTTCGCAAGTTTTTCTTATGTCTGCTTTGCGGACACGATCTCGGATTATCGGACAAAATAATTACTATAATATTTTTGCTGCTTTTTGAGTTGATGAAAACTTCAATTTCATTTTAAAGACTGAGATTTTTTTTGGTTCAATCAAAGCATTTGTTATTAAATTTGGAGGAGTGTAAACACAGAACTCTCTTTGGTGAATGTGTTATATAAATAAAACTTTTTTTGATCCCTTTGCTTTCCTTAATTATTACTTTTTGCATACTACCAACTACTTATTTCTAAGTAATTTCCAAAAAAGACCATGATAATTGGCCCCTTTTTTTTTTAAATGAAGGCATTGATAAAACTTTTTCTTTAACCCTTTGCATTCCTTAATTGTTACTTTTTGCATACTACCAAGTGCTAAACTAATTTCCAAAAAAGACCATGATAATTGGTCCCTTTTTCTTTAAAAATGAAGGCAGTACTGCTGTTGGAATGTTCAAAAAGAAACTTTTGCACAGGACAGCTGTGCAAAAGCATCCACACTGTATACTCCTGGCCACAGAGCACTATGACTCTGATACAGATACCATAAAGGTCATTTTGTATTACCCAGAATAATCTATATATATAAAACAAAGTCGTGTTAGTTACACCATTTATAACTGAAGAACGGCTGGACCGATTTTGATGATCTTTAATTTGTCGGATTTGTCTCTGTCCCGAATAGCAGAATAACTATTAAAACATCGGAAAAATCAACCCGAACGCATCCCATCCAGCAAATATAATAGTTTAACAGAAAGTAGTGCAACAATGCTATGCGAATCATTTTGATTCACTTCAATAAAACAAATCCCTTGCTGCCATGTGAATTACATTCATATCAATGTAATTCAAATACTTTTCATTTTTGCACATTAATTGAACTTAATTCAAATTAACTTAATTAATAACTGAATTTAATTCAGCTAATAAGTTAACACAACATGTATTAATTCTGAGGCTGTAAGAAGTTCGCCGGGTCAGCTAGGTTAAAATAAAATAAGATCATACTTAAGTTGAAATCTAAGTTTTCCATCGGTGGTGGACCAGACAAGTACGGTTTGGTCAAGGCTGGTGCTAACGATGCTGGCTTCCCCGACGGCAGCTAACTGCAGCACCTCCCCATCGTGTGCCTTCCAATGCGCAAGAAGTGCCCCAGTGCGAGGGTCCAACAGGCTCAGGTGACCAGTAGCAAGACCCACAGCCACCCAGCGGCCCGATGGAGACACACAGATGCAGCGAATGAAGGTGTTTGGATTGAAAGTCACCTAAAACAGTAAAATATGTTATGCGCCCAAACTCAACCAAATAGTATTTATAAAATTGTTTTTGAAGACATAGTCTGAAAAAGTTTTAAAAGACATAGTCTGAAACAGATTTAGAAGACATAGTCTGAAACAGTTTTTGAATACATAGTCTTAAACAGTTTTTGAAGACATAGTCTGAAACAGTTTTAGAAGACATAGTCTGAAAAAGTTTTAAAAGACATAGTCTGAAACCGTTTTAGAAGACATAGTCTGAAACAGTTTTAGAAGACATAGTCTGAAACAGTTTTAGAAGACATTCTCTGAAACAGTTTTAGAAGACATAGTCTGAAACAGTTTTTGGAGACATAGTTTGAAACAGTTTTTGAAGACATAGTCTGAAATAGATTTTTATTTACCTTGAGGTCGTGTACAAAGGAACAGGATCTGGAATCGATCAGCTTCAACACCGTGTCGGTGGTGGCTGCCAACACAATTGCTGAAGGAGCAGGCATTGCCTTCACAATGCTAACAGGTGAACTTTTGCTATTATCCAACTGAAACAAAACATATTCTTGACACATCAGCATATGTATTTTAACACTACATATTTATAACAAAGATCAATGATGTCCTTTAAAACTTAACTGAAATTTAATAAGATTGCAAATTATTATATCAATGAAAAAAAAAACGATTAAAGTAAGAAAAATTGTGTCAATATAGGATCACTATCAATAATTTCAGAAAAGATGATGTACGAGGTATGTTCAAAAAGTATCGTGAATTTTGAATTTCCGCGGGTTACGTATATTCGATTCTGGATTTTTTTGTGGCGTTATGTTCGTACTCATGTCTCTCACTTATGCCGACAAGTTCAGCCTTTTTTGATGTTCAGTTAATTTTTGAGAGCTACTTTGCTTGCACGTGTTTTGGCTCGTCTTCGATTTTTGCCCATTCCAAAAAAATGTATCAAATTTTGAGTGAAAAACAAAATTAAGTGCGTATTCTGAATGTTGACTGTGGCATATGGAGAAGCTACCTTGGACCGAAGCAACGTTTATCGGTGGTACAAAATGTTCTCAAAGGGCCGAGAAGATGTGAACGACGAAGAGCGTGCCGGAGCCCGAGCACGTCAACAACAGACGAAAACATTGATGAAGTAAATCATATAGTATTGGCCAATCGTCAAATCACCACTAGAGAAGTTGTTGAGGACTTAAACATATCGCTTGGCTCGTGCCATTCGATTTTTAACAATGATTTGGGTATGAGACGGGTCGCCGCGATATTCGTACACAAATTGCTCATTTTCGCATTGTTGCTTGGATAAGAAGAAGTTTATTTATGTATGATTTTATTTTATAATATTAATTACCTGAGCCACAATACTTTCGACATACGGATCCCAGATATGGACACTGGCATCTGTCGACACTGCGAGTCTGGATGATTCTAAGAATGTCAGAGACAGAATGCCTTTACGGTGCCCTGTGTAAGTCCATTGACACGTCGAAGTAGCACTGCCATCTCCCTAAATTAACAAGAAAAATAGATTAATCTCAAAACTCGCGAACCAGACTGACAATAGTATAGGCTGTTCTATTATTTAAATATCATAATACAAATAATTTCATACAATTCAAGAGTAATAAAATTTACACGATAACTAGCAAATACAAAAGTGTGAATACTTCTTAAATAAAAATCGTTCTTTAGTCACATATTTAATATAACGTGGCACATTTTTTTATCTTTGCAATTAGAATAAAATTTTACTTTTAAAACCATATTTTCCTACAAACTAAATCATTATAGCAATAATTGAAGGCTGGTTATTTGACAGAAGTGGTTAAAAAATAAAACAAATATTAAATGTTTGCCATGTGAGGAGTCAGAGAAATTGACTTATGTGCATGATACGATATATGAATGTTGAAGAGGCCAGAGAAATATGTCAGGAAAGAACAGTGTGGCGGTCCATTCTATCCATTCGGAAGACAGCATGATGGTTAGTTGGTTAGTTTTTTACTAAGATGTGTGACCACAAAATGTATATTAAATTTTTATCAATATTTAATCATAATATAAATAGGCAAAATCTGGTCATCATCAAGAAAGAGTACTAGAATATTTTAAATACAAGAAGAGAGAGAGGAATACTTCGATTCTCTAAGAATGTAATTCGAAAAGCACAAGATGCGCATGCCTGAGTACTTTTCTGGATTATTTTAAATTTTGTTTTAAAATAAAAGGAGTATAATTTGGTAATGTTAAGTGTGAAATTTTTAACATGTGTGAAAAATAAAATATTAACATTAAAAGTTCAAACTTATTACTGATTACGATTATACAGTGAGCCAAGTTTTTAAAGGGTAGAAAATATTTACTTCCGTGAATATTTCAATGTTAATTCAAGAATAAAAATGTTTCTTATATACCTGATTTCGCAAGGACCACAGCTTAACGGTTTTGTCTTTGGAACCCGACATAAAACTGTTTTCATTGTCCAAGCACACGAGGTTCCTGACGGAGTTGTTATGGCCGACAAAGGTCTGCAGTTTGATCTGTTTGAGGTTAAACCTATTGTCCTTGTCCGGTTTACCTATCTCGTGTTCCCAGTATATCAACCAATCACCACGCAGATGCCTGCAATACAAATATTAGTGGTACCCATAAGTAATGTTATTATATTTTGATATACCATCTTCAAAATTGTCTCCTTCGGTCTGTTGAGCAGTAAGAACGTATTTTAAAGTTTCTCGTGTAAGCGTCTATCTTTTCATTGACATGTAATCATTAATATCTCTACTACTTTGTTACTAAGCATGTCATTTTTTGTAAAAGCCCCTGTGGCGTGTATGTCAAAATAAATAAATTAAAGAGACTAAAAAAATTGTCTCCCGTATCCCTCTAAAGACAATGGGAGAGACGTGTTGGTCAGAACAACATGTGTGAAAATGTTTGCTTATGAAAATACCATATGAAAAAAAAATGAGAGATGCCACGAAGAACATTTGCAATATTTAGAATTTTAGTTCTGAAAATAGACCGAAAATCTTTCGATCAGATTATTTTCAGTCAAAACCAGCTGGATTTTACGAGGGTATTGAAAATTTTGCCTGGTTATAGAAAATCAACCCATAGAACAGGTCAGGACCTTCAAGTATCTAGGCATAGACCTGGTGGGAGGAGCTGATCTGCGGGAAGAAATACAAGCCCAAGTAAACGAGGCAGCTGCAATCTCTGGGGCTCTAAAATCCACAATATGGAAAAACAAAGACATGGCCATTAAGTATAAGATGAGAATCTATAAAGCATGCGTAAGACCAATAATAACATATGGCGTCGAAGCAAGGGCAGACACAGTAAGGACCAAACAAGTTTTGAGGACTTCCGAAATGAAGAAACTGAGGACGATAGCAGGCAAGACACTGAGAGATCGCGTGAGGAACACCAGAATAAGTGAGATATGGGAGGTTGAGGATATTATAATATGGAGCAGACAGCGAAAAAGGGACCGTTACGGTCATGTTCAAAGAATGGACACCAGCAGACTCCCCTATATTGCATTGCATAATCAGCCTCATGGGACTCTTCCTCGTGGAAGACCTCCTAGAAGATGGAAGGACAGCTGGGAATCTACCTCACAGGAGGAGCAACACTCTGGAGAACAGACCACATAGGTCTACAACAAGGAAGAAGAAGAATATTGTAAATTTTAAATAAATGTAGCAGAAGGTAATAGATTATTTTGTTTAAGATAAGTTCGATAGAGTTCAAGAAAAAATATTTAGATTTTCTTTGAAAACAATGACATTACTTATGGGTAATCCTGATAATTTTAATATAGCAATTGCGAAGCGTTGCTGGATTCCTAGTATTGAATACAAAATGTTTAAATTAAGTTAATCAATACCTGCTAGATCTCAAGCCGTTTTCTATCTTGCAAGACACAATGTCCAGAGCATCAATGCAACTAAATCCGCTTCTTACAGATCCTTCCTGAATGGGCTCGGACTGGACGTCGATTCTGTTTCCGATGATTGCTACATTGGAGCCAAAGCTGTTGGAATTGGACGTCTCCTCGTTGCTGGAGTTGCGCCGCGCAGACGGGTTGTTGGTTATACCCAGATGCACGTCCATGCCAATCTTTACGGGATTTGATTCATTGAGGGCTCGCTTTGTATACACTTCTTCACTGGGACTGGTTTCAACAATCTGTTGAAATTTTTTCGGAGACATGTGATGTAGCTTGCACTGAGGACTGGAATAAAGGAGTACCAATCTTATTTACATCTGTATATGGGTGTATGCAAAACTGTATGATTTATTTAAAAGCAATAGCAAACCTCTCAGGACCCTGGACGTCATCATATTCCCGGCATAACCTTCGAACGGTGTCAGGATTTTTAAGAATCCTGTCCATTGTCTCTTCCCCGATGAATTTATAAAATGGGACATAGGATTGATGGGCGAGTTCTGGATTGAAGACAGATTGCAATTCTTCTAGTGCCTAAAATTAATTAATAAAAAAAATTTAGTTTCAATCCTAGGGATTAGTTTAAGTTTAAAATTTTTGTTGGTTCTTGGGATGCCATTCGAGCCTTTAATGTGGTAGTTTCCCGTTGCTTTCATTATTGAACTACGTTAAGAGAACATTTTAAAATATATAAATATTTACATATAAAAATATTAATATCATATATTTTAAGCTACAAATATTATTAAAAATTAATTAAAACTCTTGTGTAATTTGAAATTTGAAGCCTGGCAATGTTAAAAATGAAGTTTTAATTTAATTAATCAATACAAATGAAAACATCAGTTTTCTAGAAGTTTTATTGTATTTTATGGGAATGACATGTTTCGCCCTTTTAAGGCATTATCAAATGTCTCATTTGATAATACCTTAGAAGGGCGAAACATGTCATTCCCATAAATTATAATAAAACTTCTAGAAAACTGACGTTTTCATTTGAATTAATTATTTAATATGGAGTTTTACATCATTGTTCATAAAAAAAATATATATATATTTAAGTTTTAATTTCATTAAAGGAGAGGATGTTGAAATGCAAGGATGCGATGTATTACTAACCGACATGGTAGCGGGGTCAGCCTTATCAGTGGGCGAAGAGCTAGAGTCCCGGGCAGGCCTCGGGCAGACTTGGCCCCCGCGCACACGCCACTCTGCCGTGGAACCATCGCGGCAAATCTCCAGGAAGGACCCCGTCTCGTCCACAGACGACGGGGGCTCTTCTGTTTCCATTGACGGCCCAGCCTTATAAAATGTTAAAACATACTTTGTATAACTTTAAAAAAAAAGTATACATAACAATGAGTACGTTGAACATTCCCAGACAAAGCGTAAAACAATGTATGCCATAGTTGATTCACAAACCGAAGACCTATTGCTTATGTGTTAGTATGGTGGTCTCTCTTGGAATAATGATTGGTTGCGTCCGGTTGGGTTCATCAAACTTCAATGTGTTCCAAGACGTGAGGCAGAGCGTAAGCGTTTGGCTGCTCATATACTTGGTGATTCGAAAAACATTCGTTTTGCAGGAGTGTTTTTAAAATATTTTTTTATTATTGATTAATCGTAAATTTACCATGTCGAAATTAGGAAAAGGAAAGCCACTTTCGGGTCAGTTTAAATACATAATATAGAAAGAAATTTTATAATAACTAGTCATAATATCCTAGATATAAACACCTGCAAGGGTCAAATATTGTAATTGAAACCAAGAAAGGAAAAAAAATATCATTATTAATATTTGTCTCACCCTTAGTCGCTTTTCAAAGGAAAAATCAATAAACAAATTTTTATTTTACTAACTTAATCTTTATAATCATTACTATTAAACCGATAGCATTTTTGTTAATAAAAAAACATGTATTTTATTTCAATGTTTGAATATGAGTATATATTTGAAACATTTTTTATTTTTCAGATCATAAAAAAATAAATATAGCATTAGATTTTTTGTAAATGCAATGTCACTCATATTATTGCAAACGACCTCCCTGTAGTGAATGGACTATACCCGTCTTGTTCTATAGTATAGAAGCATGGACCTTGACAAAAGCTATCACCAAAAAGCTGGATGCCTTTCAAATGTGGACACGAGGTCTGTCCAATAAATACACTAACTGATTAAAAAATATATATATTTTTCAAAATTTAGGATAGATCAATTTTATCCCCTTCAAAATACTCCCCATTTGTAGCAATGCGCTTGTCCCACCTCCGTTTCCATTTTTCAAAACATTCCTGGAAGTCTTCAGGAGTCAGGCTCTTCAGCTGCTTTGTGGTTTCACATTTTATCGTTTTCATGTCGTCCCAGTGCCGCCCCCGCATGACCTTTTTATGTTTGAAGAACAAAAAGATGTCACTTGGATCTAAATCTGGTGAATAGGGAGGATGATCAATCACGGTGATCGCATTACGGGTCAAAAACTGGCGGACAATTAGTGCTGAATGTGAAAGCGCATTGTCATGATTTTCTCAAATCCAAATGTTCTGTTAAAACCATGTGCACAGATGATTTTACAAAATTAAAAAATGGTGTGTTTATACAAAATATTTACCTTTGGTGTGTTAGGTGGTTCTTCATCAGATTTTTTCCACTCACTTTTATTGTGTACTTTATCGAACGCAAGGAAAAATCTAGAAAACAAATTTTCTTATATTAACAAATAATTTATGAAATATCACATCGGAAATTCATTTCTGAACATGAAAAATATATTTTTATTAATAACCATTCAAGTTTAATGAATTCAATGATAATGTTAACTTCATGGTACCTGCAGCGGGATTATAATCAAAATTGAAAATACAGTAGAACCTGGATAATTGGAACCTGGTTAATTGACAAAACTTCATAATTGGCAGAAAAGTTCTGGTCCCACCCCCTTGGAGCATTTATACCTCTTTAATTGAAAAAAGAAACCTTTTAAATTTAACTCGACATTCTGTCCCTAAACCTCTGTAATTGGAGAGAACTGCCTTCTCGATCTCTGTAAACTGACAACTCCTCAGTATTTGTTCTGTTCTCATCGAAGGTGGTCCATTTTAGATCGCAATTTTTCACAAACGTAAATAAAACAGTCTTGAAATAGCTCAAAACTAAAACTATTCCAAAAATTTGACGCCTGTAAATCTCGCGAAGAGTTGTGCAACATTTTTAGTGTATAAAACAGGCCCATTAACTGATTTTTTCAAGCCACAATAATTCAATTTATTGTTTGTATGTGTTAAGTTATCATTGATTGTTTTATGCATCAATCCATGAATTTTCTGTTTATGTGGTGACAAAACCTGGTTAAAAACCAAAGTACAATCTGACACATGAAAAACTGGATAATGTAAATATTACCTTTGCATAGCTGGAACACAAAGGTGTTTCTTTGTCATTTCAGGTCCAATTCTTAATGCTAAAACATAGAGTGTCTCCAGGAACTTCTTGGCCAGGGCCAGCCGCGCGAGGTGGCCATTGGGGAAGGTGGATCGGGTGGAGGAGATGAGACGCACGGTTGGGTGGAGGATGTTCTTCAAGATTATGTCCTAGAAAATTCATTACCATAAAAAGCTTATAACTCAGAAATAGACTAGATTCAAATTTAATGTTGAATATTAGTAGCAAAGAAATGATATTATAATTCACTATGCGATATCTGGTGACAATCGGTGAAAACAGAAAGCGTATTAAAGTAATACTACATTTCAAATCAAATCAAATAAAACTAGTTTATTTACTCAAAAGATAAACAGCATAAATGTTTAAGGTATCTATGAATTGAGTACAGGTCAAATATTATACACATACAACATAATACCAGGAATGCATTAGAGATGGTTCGACTTTAGAAAGACAATATACTTTCTAAAGTCAAGAGTATTTGTCCCCTGAACGTACCTTCACTAATATGAAAGACAAATTTGAATCACTGTATGCCATGAAGGAAAAAATTGACAGTAAACTATTTCAAAATTAAGAAAATTAATTTTAAAAATTCACGGGTTTACAAACTCACAAAATTATGGTTCAATATTCAAAATCTGTTTGACATTTTATCTATGGTCAAGCAGGTATGTTTTTTTTTAAATACATATTTATTATTGTCTTCTTCTGTTTTATTTAGAACTGTGTCCTGGTATTTTTCAGAGCCTGTTCTGTTCCTGGAAAGTAGATGTCCAATTGTCTCACCATATTTAGTGATTTACTACATATTATTTTTAATAAATTAAAGGCATTAGCGCTGTAGAATTATGATTATGATTTTTACGTTAATAAAAACAATATTTTTTCATTGTTATATTTTTACCATAGAATATTTTTCTTGAAGGTTTAACCCTTTCATCGTTGGGAGAACTAAATAAACTCAACAAAATAAAATTAGTAATTTAGAAAAAGCAAAACCACATAAAAATCGTAAATAAATAAAATTGTGAATAATTTGGAATCACGAAAGATGACAGCTTAGGTTATGTATAACTTTAAAACTAACTTGTAATTGTTCCATCAGTTTTACATCAGACATGTACGGGATGAGAAATCTGAGGAGTTGAAGACAAGCAATGAGACCGCCTTCTAAGGGTCCGGATATTCTCCTGCGACAGGAAGCAATTAGATCGCCCATGTGCGGGAAATACTGCAAGAGGATTATCTGCTCTCCGTATAGAGCTGAAACAAACATTACACATTGAAGAATAACTCTTTTATAATATTATAACAAGCAGAATGAAAATATTTAAATGCAACACGAACCTGCGATCGATGTGAGGCATTCAATAACTTTAGTGGCATTGCAGTCTCCAACCAATCTTCCATTAGCAATACAAAGAGAATCCAAACGATTATAAAGTTTTTCCACTTCCATCACGGGCTGCAAATTCTCCCGTCCGATGTAACAGAGAGTCAACATCTTTAACAAGTTCCTGGTGAGATATTTGCATGTCAACACGGGCCCCAGTCTATGCGCCAGCCAAATCAGACTTTCAGAACTCATCTCTGATATCTTGTAGTCTTTGACATTGTTAGAAGACAGATTCAATTGTTGAGAACGGCGTGGTAATTTCTTTTCTTTATTTTTGTTGTCTGAGTTTCTGGAAGGTTTTTGCAGATGAGATATTGGCACTTTACTGAAGTCTAGACTCTTTGAAGCCTTTCCTGCCTCGGAATGGAACACTTCCTGTGAATTTTCGTCATCCTCATCCGGCCCTTGGACATAGCTGGTGAAGGTTCTGTGTGAGCCGGGAATGGCAATGGTAGGGGAACACGGTCCTAATTTTGGTTCCCTCGAACTGTCAGGATAATCTTTTCCCGTAGGTGAAGTATTAGACGAACCGTAGGTGTTCTCGTGGAAATATATTTCATCCGTGTTTTTATTTTGAGGGTCGTCAGATTTGCTGGACGCCTCGTCTTCGTCTCCTCCATAGATAGACTCGGTGGCTTCAACAGCCTGCACGTGGTTTAAGTACTTGTCTAAGTTTGTGGAGTCGGATATGCAATCAATTTCTTCAATAAGACATTTGATGTTGGACTTGTTGAATATATTATTTTCCCAACTCTTTTCGGATGACATTCCTTCAGATTTGGTATCCTTAGCACTTTCACTCTCAAAGTGAAACAAATCATTTTCTGCCGCAGAGTCACACTGGGACTTCTTAGACTTTTCTGGAGACAGGCTGTATTCTTTCTCGACACACGGAGTCAGGGTGTTTTCGGAACCGCATGATGTATCCGGCGATAATACGTCACGAGGAGCATTCGTAGTCGCTTTCAATGACTCATCACAATAAGTAAGTTTTTTAATAGAGTTAGCCAATTTATTCTCATTATTTGGATGAGTGTGAACAGTCGTTTCCGTTGCGCTGGTGTCCTTGTATCCCCCAACGGCCTCGACAAGATGGGGAACAAAGTTTTCCAAGAAGCACTGGAGTCCGAATCGTACAATCAACTGGAGTAAAAATATATTGTGATACAGTTTAACAGATTTCTTGTTGTTATAAGCGGTCAAGTTGGAAGACGTGTCAGTTTTGCGATTGCCGATGTTGCTTTGTTTTTCACCCGTGTGATCGTCATAAAGTACCAATATCAAGTTTAATAATTTTTTAGAAGATTCTAAAGGTCCCAAGGCTTTAGAAATAGGATCGAAGAGGTACCACGCAGCTAAAATAGATGTTGTCTTATTGTTTAACAGTTCTATATAATGAGGAAGGAATAGATTTATACTATCGAATTGGTTAAAAGAACCTATTTGATTAAAAAAGCTCTCCATTTGTAAAGAGCAAGAATGCACTTTGGCTTCAGCGATTTTCTGGTTGAAATACAGTTTGGTTTTATCAAAACATTGGTACTTGAAACAATCCTGGCCATCGCAATCAATGGAATACAGGATATTCAGTTCTCTCTCGGTGATTGAATATTCGTGTAGAACCGTTACAACAGAGTACAGGAGCGGGAAGTGTTGGGGAAACGGAAGTAACTGATTTGAAAGCAGCGGATGCAGAAGCTGTGTAGCAGACGGTGATGGCAGACCATTCCTTTGAATGCTAGAGAAGTTGATATCGCACGCATTGAGTTCCAGAAATTCTTCGAGTTGTTCTTCAATGTCCGGCGACGGCTTAACATAGTTGTCCAACTGCAGCAACAAACACGCCACGTATTTGATACACTTGGGTAAAGCATTCATATTGTTTTTTAACACTAATCGACACACTTTGTATCGCTCATCAAAGCATTTCGCAGCTCTAGACTGAAAGGGTCGCACCTTCGGATTAAGGAATATCTCCACAATGAGGCAACCCAGGACTTGCATGTCCTTCATTCGATGCGCTAACACCAGTTGTTTGAATAACATAACGTTTGTAACAAATCTGTTGTTGAAACTTCTGTCTTTTTTATCTTTTGCGTATGCGTCCTTGCTGCACTCCGCTTTGGGGTGTCTTTTTAAATAATTCTGTTCATACGATGCCACAAACATTTGATTGGTAAAGGAATTTTCGCTGCACTGCAAATCCGACTGGTATACATTGGATAGGTCTTCTCTAGCGGATGAAGAATCTGAAGTAATGGAGCACTTGTTGATTTGGGTGGTTTGTTCTGTATCTGGTACGACGGAAGTATCTTTATGCTTATAAAATGTTTTTACCTTAAAATTATGGAGGTTTTCTATAGCTAGCAATTGACTAATGGGATTAAACTCTTTGGGTAGATATATGGGTGTTTTTCCATATTCTGATTTTTGAACCTTAAAATGACGATGGACGGAAGTGGACGAACCGACTTTAGTATCGACCGTACTAATAGAGGAATGGGAGGGCGAAGGAGGAATGTTGCTTTGGACGTTCTCGTCATCCTTCTTGGAATGTTTCCTACTCCGGCTGCTACTCTTTCTCCGGGATGTGGAGGCCTTCTGCCCTGCGGGAATGTTAAGACTGGAATAGTTCTGAGGTAAGTTGCAATCTTCTTCTTCGTCATCGGAAAACTCATCCGAGCTATCATTTGACTTTAATGGTTTTTCTGTAAAAAACAAATAACATTCCAAATTAATACGAATTGAAGTGTCTGTTTTCTAGAAGTTTTATAAACTCAAAAGTAGAGAAAAACAATGTAATTCATATTTAAAAAAATAGATAATCCATTGTTTTGGCGGAAATACTTTGATATTTCAACATTATTAACTGTTTAAATAAAAAAAACTTTGTTATAAATATCACAATTGATTGTATTTTGTCATGACAGCTGTTTCGCTAACCGATGTTAGCATTGTTATGTACCTAACTACCTGTTCACATGAATCGTTTCCTATGTCTATATTTCGCTCGCAATTTAGTAAAGGAAGAGAAATAATGAGTTGTATGAGGAACGAACAAGGTATACTGGTATACGAAAAGGAAGACATAATAGATATTGTACATGACTTCTACAAAAAACTATATGACCAGCATATTCCCACACCTTGGCAACTACGAACACAAAGTAATTGACCTGACGATCAACTCATGTTGATTGTACGACCTGACGATGTCAACATCGGTTAGTGAAACAGCTGTCGAGACAAAATACAATAAATTGTGATATTTATAACAAAGTTTTTTACTCAAACAGTCAAAAAAAAAAGTATTATAATAATAATTTATACATGTAACTGGTAAATAAAAGTTTTCAGATGAGAAAAACACAAACATTTTATTAAATCAAACTAACGTAAATTTGGTGCAGATCTAGTGGAATAAAAACAACAACAATAAATACTTGGAAGTGGAAAGGATTAATAATTAATAAATCCATTAAATAAGACAATACATAATTACTTTTGTCCTTTTGCCAGTAGATCTTGGGTGGTAGTTTCTCCCCCCAGCAGCGAGAGGAGTGTGCGGGACGTGCCGGATGGGCGCTCACGAAGAGCTGCACCGGTCCACAGCGTCCCAGGGCCGTGTGCCCATCCACCAAAGACAGGCACACATTCTTGGACTTGACGGCCGCCGATCCCGATAGCCTGAGACCGGACCCAAATACAATTAAAATATCTTCTATACAGCGGCGTTACTTCCATAGAAACCTAGAAGCCCAGCTTGCCTAAGAAATTTTGAATCAAAACCCCCAAATCTAAGTAATCATGCCCCCGCATAAACCGACAACCCACCAAATCACCTTCCAATAATGTTCCCATCAGACAGCTGAACCTCTGTAAGCTAGAAGAGGTTTTGATTCAAAATTTCTTGTGCAAGCCGGGCTTCTGGGCTTCTGTGGGAGTACTGCCACTGCTTCTATATTCACTATCACTTTGTGTTGTGAATTCATGATTTAATAATCTTTTAAAAACTTTGTATTATCATAACACTATTGAACTTAAAACAAAGATAATGAGAACCTTCGTGGCAGAGTGGTAAGAGCTCTAACTGCCATACCAAAGGTTTCGGATTCGATTCCCGGCAATGGCTTTGTGATTGTCACACTGTCTTTGGTCTGGTGTAGAATTCTCGTGACAATAAAATGGCGATATATTAGTCACGAGAATCAATATATCAGCTTAACCGTCGCGTTGCCATGTGGAAAATTGAGTTTCCACTGCCAATTTAAAGTTGATTTTCTTAAAACCTATGGACCCTAATATTATAAAAAAAATTGTAATCCTCCATTGAAGTGTTCTCAATATTTCGTAATAAAAAAGCAAAAAATTACTTCCTTCATCCCAAAAAAAAATATTTTCTAAGACTGCCCTCACCTTCATTCGTGTTAAGGTAGAATTTGTTTTGCTAATATTTACAACTTTATCAAAAGTGACAAATACTTACTCGCTGTTTTGAACGTATTATAAATTATATCTTTGACCTTTTCAATATGTACGTAATAATACCACTGTGGACGGAAACGCAGGACGCAACTTAATAATATCAGAACTGTGAAAATATTAACACTTTACCAAAAGGGACAAATATTAATACGTACTCGTTGTCTTGAACGTACTATACATTTTGCCTAGGTGCCTTTATCGTCGCCCCGCCGGCCGCGGCGCGCAGACAAGTTTATACCCGTATGTCCAGTCGCCCGTATGCTATGACGCATTACATATCAGAAATCGCATGGTTCCAGAAAAAAATTAATAATGATATGTTTTTCAAATAATCCATGTATGTTATAGATATCGATCTATTCCTAATGAAATTCCCTACAAGATGACATAAATTAAATTTTGATTCATCTAGTCATATGCTTGATATTTAGATAAAGTTAGCGGTAAACTGAACTTACCACATGGGAGCGAGCGTTTTGTTTTGAACACGGTACGTTAAGGGTTAAGAGAATAGGTTTAATTAAATTTGTATAATTTATTATTATATTAAGATTTAATCATTTTAATTTGTACAATTTTAATTTAATAACTGGAAAAAATTAAATACCTCGGCAGCATACTAACGCCTCTTGACCCAGATGTAGAGATAAAATGCAGAATTGAGGCAGCAAAAGCTACATTTAATAAAATGAAATCATTCTTCTGCGATGATAACATTAATTTGAAACTCCGCCAGAGAATGATCAAATGCTATGTGTGGTCTGTTTTATTGTATGGATGTGAAATGTGAACCTTAAAAGTCAACTCAATGAACAGACTGGAAGCATTTGAAATGTGGCTCTATCGCCGAATGCTCAGAATTTCCTGGACAGACATGATTACCAATACTGAATCCTGAGGCGAGCTAGAGTTGATAGGGAGCTGTTGTCAACTATCAAGGTTCAGAAGATTTCACATCTGCATCATATACTGCGTGGGGATAAGTACCACCTTCTCCAACTGATATTGGAGGGGAAAAGTGAGGGACGCCGAGGAGTGGGTAGGAGACAGATGTCCTCCGACTGCAAAACGTGAGGAAGTGGACCAGCATCGGAAGTGTGGAGGAGCTGTTCCAAGCAGCGCAGGACAAGGACAGGTTCGCCGAGGTGATCGCCAACGTTGAGGGGACCCGACAAGGTACTTAAATAAGAAGAAGAAGAAATAAATTTGTATGATGGGGAATATTTTTTTTACTTACTTGTAACCAAATGTGAGATCTATCCAGTGATGTAGAGATTCCGAGACCTGGACACTCTCTAGAGCTTCGCGGTGCTTCATCACAAAGTCCTCCACACAGGTCGCCCATGCAGGGACCTCAAGATCCTTGAATAAATAAATAAATAATAAATATATACACCAAAATGTTTCCTACAGACGTAAGAGGAATAGCCATTAGAGCTGAACCTCTGTAAGCCAGAAGATCCAAGTCCAAGTTAGGTTCTATATGCCATAAAGAACAAAACTACATACTTAGTTTGTTAGATAGTTTATCAACATTGAATGTGCGGTAAGAAATGAATGCAGTGCGAATGAAAATATTATTAACAAAATAATGAAAGGATTGTTGAGATGGTTCGGACACATGGATAGAATGAATAAAGAAAATATATGCAATGGCATATACGGAACTAGAAATAAGAGAAGACCGAGGAAAACATGGGATGATCGAATCAATCAAACATTAAATATCGATCACGTGAGGAGTCAGAGAAATCGTAATGCGTGCAACTAACTAACTAACCATCACGCTATCTCTCCGAAGGGGTAGGCAGAATGGACTGCCACACTTTAACCGATGCGACACTCCATCCTTCTCTTTTCGTCCCCGCGGGAGACGCCGTGTGGTGGTTTGCGAACCTCATCGCCACCAATGACATGATGGATGAATATTGAAGAAGCCAGAGAAGTATGTCAAGATAAAACACTGTGAGAGTCAATACTCTTTGTTCACCTCTCAGGAAAAAAGCTAATATATTAATATAATAAATTGGATAAAATATAGAGGGCCATTTTTATGAATAAAAGCAAAAGACGTGATGGTTAATTAGTTACTTATTGCGATATACCAGATTTGCGACAGCTAAAATAAGTACTAATGGATATTTTCCACCTATCGACCATAATTTTTAAATGGTCGGAGCAATCTTTCGGCGTACGTGAGACCATAATGTTACTTTACTTTTTATATTCCATTATTATTACTATTTTTAACTCCTTAAAATATTACTTTACGTTTGTTTGAATTAGGTTTTAACATTGATACTGATTCATTAGTCCGTACTGTTAATTCTTTTGATCATCTATATTTGTGGTAGCATGTAATTGGCCTTATTTTATAACTAACTAACTAACCATCACGCCGTTTCTCCGAAAGGGTAGGCAGAAATAATGAACTGTCACACTTTAACCGATGGGGCACTCCACCCTTCTCTTTTCGCCCCGCGGGAGACGCCGTGTGATGGGTTGCGAACCTCATCGCCACCAATAGGCATCACCCGTGCACATAATGATCGTTCAACATCCACATAATAAATCTAAAACAAATAATATAAAATACAATGATGCAAAATAAAATAAAAATAATTTAACACATAATGTTCTTTTTATTTGGTGCACATATTGTCGATTTAATTTATGTTCCACGTATCCACCAGTAAGAACTTAAAAATAATATTGAAGAAATTATTCAAATTGTCATTGGAACAAATGAAAATATTATTTTTACACCTGTCAAAAATTTATTGTTTCTGTATTTTTACATATGTGATAAAATTGCTGTTTGTTACCCTAAATAAATAGCTTTTTTTGCAAATTTATCAGGAAACTAACGAACTAAGCGTCAGTAGGTAGGCAGTAAGAATGGAATGCCGCATACTTCACTTTCCTGACATACTTATCTCGCTTCCTCAACATTATACATCATGTCATGCATGCACGTTGATTTCTCCGACTTCTCACGTTGCCAAAATTAAATATTTGATTTATTTTACCGTGCTACATTTTTCTCGGTCTTCTTCTATATCTAGTTCTGTTAACATATACTTTTATATCGTTATATCAGGAAACAAATATTGAATATTCAATTTACCGCCAAATCTTCGTGTATACTCTTGAAGACATTGGGATCAGTGAAAAATTCGGGAATACATTCATCGGGTGTCCATTCCTGCATCCGTTGTATGGAACTAGGGTATTCGGCGGGGACCCAATTGTTGCGGACGTTGCGACATAAAATATCCTTTGAAGTCCTAAAATATTTCAAATACTTGTTAAAAAATATATATATTATATATAATATTTATGTAAATTCTACATGATAACTTAAAGTATTGATGCTTAGATTTTAACAATCTTTTAATCCATATAATTACAGTGAAACCCGGATTTTACGTCCCCGTATTTAACGTTTTCCTGCCAATTGCATTTAATTATTTCAGACCTGATATATTACCCCCTTTTACTTTCTTTTCCACAATTTACATCGAAAATATTCAAAATATGTTATTGGTCAGCGAGTGACTCTGTCCGGTCATTGTGTTTTCGATTCAATTTGTAACGGTTTGTTCTTTTTGACATTATTCACGATCATCATTTACATAAAAAAAAAGTTTTATTTCCTTTCATTTTCTTTCTTTTTACATCTGTTTCGTTTTGGTTCATGGGTTTCGCGAACTAATCTCACTAAATGAAGAGAAAAAAACAATGATATTTTTTTCAATACCCCCATTTACATTTTGCCTCCATTTACATTTTATTTTCTCAGTCCCTTAAAAAACGTAAATAGGGGGTTTCACTGTATATCTTTAATTCATATTCTTGATATTTTTAAAGAAGAATATGCAATATGGTGATGGTCTAGGGGACAGTCTTTATTTATTTATTTTTATTTTACACAAATGTGAGATACCAAACGAAAAACATTCAGGCGATTCATTTGGACACTAAACGGTTTAACAAAAATATAATAACAATATGAAACTGTACATAGCACATTTACATGCTAAGAAATAACATATCGTAGAAGGATCCGAAATATGTCGACGTCGGTAAGGCAGTACTCTTTTCAGAATTGACAGAACATTGGGGTTCTCAATAGACCCCCGAATCAGCTTGAAAAAATGTGTCACTGTAAACCCCTATCTCCTCGTGTTTAAGGGAGTTATACCCAAGAGAAAAGCCGTTGCATACAGCCAAGGATATGCTCCGTACTGTCTCAGGTAGAGGGCTCTAAAGAATAATAATAAGCTGTTCTTAGCTCATATTGGGGATCGTATGAAAAATTATAATACCATTGATTTAAATCCTCCGTGTTAAGCCTTAAAAAACACTTACTTCAAATACATACGGAAATACAATTTTTATCACACTTGTAATCAATATACTGAATGAATTACATAAAAAATAGACACAGTGGAGTGGATTGCTGACCATGGACAGCCACATAGAAGCGGTCACATTTAGATTTTTAGATTTAAAACATGTCTTAATGCGCCCTTGAGGTGATTACATCACAAAAACGGCGCTATAAAAGTTAGCATATTATTATTATTATTATTATTCGAGGGACAGAAGTAAAATGGAGCAAGTGATCGCAAACATCAAGTAATAGATATGCAGTGAAAGAAGAGAAGAAGATATGAGAAATGTGTCACCTTCGAGCCATGTAAACATAGTAAGTGATATCTGATAGGACGTCCGAAACATGGTGCGGTATTTGATGAGGACTGGTGTGCGCCCCGAGATATTCCTTTCCCAGGATGTCATATGTCATGTCCAGCTGGCGATCTCCCTTGGTCAACCGGTATTTAGATTTAGTTAAATCTCGCCATTTTTTTCCTAAAATATTCATTTTAAAAAATTGTTAAAGGGTAATAACATACTCAGACATAATTTTACAGAAGATCAAAGACAATGTTACGTAATAAAATATTTAATCTAATTTTGAATATTGCATATCAAATTTAATTTAATTACCATATACGATCGATATGTTACGTTTGCAACAACAACAACAAACCATCACGCCATTTCACCGCAGGGATAGGCAGAGAGAATGGACCGCCACACTACTCTATCCTGGCACACCTCTCTAGCTTCCTCTACATTCCAACAGCGAGTCATACACGCACGTCGATTCTTCCGGCTTCTGACATGACCAACCTTTAAAATTTGATTAGTTTGGTAATGCCATGTTTTCATCGGTCTTTACCTCGACTCCGTACTCCATTTACATCATTAACGTATACTTTTTTTAACCATTCTTTCTTCACCCATGCGCTCCATATGTCCGAACCAACGCAGCGATCCTATCATAATTTTGTTCATAATACCTTCTTTCGTACATTGTTCTACCACACATACGTCATAGGGACCTCATCTCTACCGCATTTATTCTGCTCTCATCTTTCTTCTGCCAGTTCCATGCTTCGCTTCCATACATAAGGGTTGGGACCAGAACTCCACTGTGAATGGCCATTTTCGCTTTCATTGATAAATTCTTGTTACATTTGCACTTTTGAAGTTTTTTGCCATATCAAAAATAATTAACTTTTCAGATGGCTTATTGTGGTATCTTTTTTTATATTAGTGTCCCTATTTACAAAAGACTAAGCAAAATGTTTAATGTCATGTGAATTCTACAAGACCGAAGAAGACAGTGTGATTTTTTTTACACCATCATTGCTGGGAATCGAGACGGTACCTTCGGTGTAGCAGCCATAGCTGTTGCCACTCTGCCACGGTGGCCGTCTAAGGCATTATCAAATGTATTTCATTATTTGATGAATCATTAAATGAATTAATTGCCTCGGAGATGCAATATCAATGATATGATTCTTTCTAGTTCTTACTCTTTGGTTTTTTATTTTAATGTTAGTCTTATTCTGATTACATAATAACAGATTATTCGCAATTACATAATTGCAAACAATCTGGAATAGTATGTCTGTTATTTTTATTTAAATAAATGAAAAGAATCATTAAATGAATTAATTAATCATTTGCCCTTCTAAGGCATTATCAAATGTTTGATAATGTCTTAGTAAGAAGAAACATGTCATTCCCATAAAACATTATAAAACTTCTAGAAAACAGACATTTTCATTTGTATTGACTACAATACAATTTAAAATTTTGCTTTGCGCATGAAATAATTCTGTGTGCAAGCAACCGTGACTGTAATAAGTAGGTTACCGCATCGCGAAGAGAAGTCATTGACCCACGGGACGACGTGATGGGCTACAGGGTCCCCCGCGCGCCGGCCGGCCAGCGTGTTGAGCTGCACCAGGTAGTCCAGGTTGGACAGGCGCCCCTCCACCCACAGCCCGCACAGCTTCTCCAACTCCACCAGCTGTTCACGCCCCGGGCGCCGGCCCCAAGCCTTGTTCCTCTTAGCGGATGATTGCTCCCCGTAATTTTTATTCTTAAACTCGCAAATATCATCAGGGCTCACTACATTAAGATTGGCTGTAATCTGCGGCATCACTTGGATCCAAAGATTCTCATTCAAATAAATATCTTCTAATTTCACTTCGCCGAAATTGACACCTCTGTTATACATAGATTTCATAAGTTGTAGTAATTGGTATATTATAAAAAGGTTTTTAGAGTAATTAAGCTCCAGCAGAACGGGGCTGAAAAGTAAGCAGTCCAGCAGGTTGTGGTTGTAGTGAAAGTGGTGTATCAGAAATAAGGAATTTTCAGTGTCGATAGCACATATAACGGGGGAAATGTTGGAATGTGTGTCATAAACTTTGGCCGCGTGTTTCCCCGACAGCACCTCTGTAGTCTGAGAGCCCGGATCCGCGGGGTCCACGTGTATTTTAAAGATATTGCAGCCGTATAATCTTAAAACTACTTCAATCAGTAAGCTGTCGTAGTCGACCACATTTACGGTGGATTGCTCTTTGGACGGTTGGTTACTATAGTTAACAGAATATTTCTTGTAGGACTCTTTCCACAGGTTGCGGTGGTTGGTTTGCGAAACATACGAAAGGAGTTGTGAAAACGAGAGAGGGGTGTCATTTTTTCCATTGCTCAATTTTGATCTAGGAAGAGGTAATACTTTGCAAATTTTCTTTTGAATCACCTGCAATAAAAACAAATAAAATCGTTTATCAGATTGGGCCAGGGTTATTGAATCAAAATAATGTTATATTTTTTAAAATCTATTGTTGTCACAAAGAACGGTAGGTACATCCTAAGGTCGCAATGTATCATAAAAAAATATATCAAAAAATTTAAGAAGAAATTAATGCTTCATACCCGTATCACAATTTTCGTCCAAGGGGACACAAGATTATCGTCGATTTGCCAGGAACCCTCGTAAACTTTCTTTTGGTCACATTCCAATTTTTTATATTTAATTAATTTTTTTAACCAAGAATAAGTAACAACGGCGATGAAGGTATCATCCTTATGTGATGCTTTAACATTATTTCCACATAAACCTAATTCATTTACAATGTTATCCATATATAAAATTATAAATAAAACAATATAAAGCAATATTTTGTTTTTGACAAATGTCACCAATTTGCACACAGAATAGAGTTATATTTTCACCAATATCAGAAAAACATATCATAGATTTTTCTATTTAATATTAGGGGCATTCCATGTCTGACGTTACAATCCATTTGTTAAAACTATTGTCTATGATCCAAAGGATTTCTTACTAGAATTTGTAAAATTCAGCAAGGCGACTTTATGAAGAAAGTCCAAACATAAATTATTTGACAGTAAAAAATATATGGCAACAGACTACATTTATTATCTCTGAGAAGTAATCATTATTGATGTTGAAAGTACCTTTGTTGAAATGAATACCGATATTGAAAAAAAGTTGCTACTAAAATATAGTGAATAGTGAGTTTAAAATCATCATTGTGATCGTCGTCTGCCTCGCCCGATCTCCGCGGCGGAGGCCAGGTCGGCTCCAGCATCCGCGACTCTCCGCCATCGTCCGCCTCGTACGTTCCTCGTGCGCGGATGGATAAACGCAGTCCCAACTCACCGCTGCTGTCCCGAGGATAGTAGCACTACGCAGTAAATTAAGTAAGCTGACCAGCGAATAGTATGTAAGTCCTCTTTAGATCATAAGATATCTTTATTTTTTGTATGTAATTTTGTTTTCAATAAATGTAATTTGTAAATAGTAAATATTGGTTTCAATCTCACATCATAATACATCCCGGAGCATATCTCATATAACATAATATTAACGTTGGCGAATCACATGGGCAAACGTTGGGAAATTGTCGAGATCGGGAGTGAATTTCGATTAAATTCATTTTTCACCCCATGACCACAACATATCTCTCCTAACAATTGATTATAGTGATTGATAAATTATTTGCACCTGCATATATTTGTGATATAGAGGACTATTATCAACATTACCTCTAGAGACAGAAACCCCATCATAACTTACTAGTATACATTTCTCAACTACCATGCAACTACGATATGCAGTGTTTTACATTCCTGCGGAAAAACGGTTAGAGGGTTTATTATTTGATATTCATTTCATTTATAGAGATATTAAAGTTTCTAGAAGCAATGTATACTAACTATCTAACATTGTTGGGAAGGCAATATATTAAATTTTGATCCGCCTAAACACAGAATTGACCCCAACCAAAGAGGTAGAAATTATTCAGAACGGCTAGAGTTTAAAATAACCTTATTCTGACTGTCAATTTTTTCATTGTAGTGGTCTGTTTTCTGACGTTCTGTGCAAAATATTTATACATTTTTGTTGTGTAAAAGAAATACGTCCTCTCAGTTTAGTACTTCAATATTTAATATTTTTAATGTATTATTTTCAATTTTTTAAAAGAAGATGGACACCACATACGACGAAGACCTTTCTCAGAATCCTTTTTTCTCTGAGTTTAGGAGTGAACACCCGGAATTGGTAGAGCAGTGTATATCAAATGGATGGTTAATTTGCGTCCCTAGAGTCGGTACAGTTTTATCCCATGTTTTCACATTGCAAGATTTCCTCGGTCACATTCTCGTTTCTAACGAAGACCTGCCAGAAACACACTTTATTACTCTCACCGAAAAATCAGTAAGGGTCATCAATAAAGTTATCTCTGTTGATCAGAATAATGCCGGAGTGCCATCAGAAGTACACATTTTATTTGAAGAAACATTTTATACGTCTGATCATATGAAATATAAAGTTTGGTGCATAGAATACCCTCTGGAGTTAGAATTTCAACTGAAAGCTTGCAATGTTTCCCAGTGCACTACCCTGGCCACCTTGAGGGACTGTATAGACTTTCTGTGGACGGAAAGTTCCGGCAACGACGTTTTAGAACACATCGATATAATCATTGCCGATTTCAAGAATAATTTTACGAAATTAAAAAATGTTTCACTCAACAAACTTAAAGATGCTGTTAGTTCACTTTATACCAATTGCCTTCAAAAAGCCTTCACCAATAGAAGGCTAAAGGAGCGGTGTCGCAACTGCAAAAATATAATGGATAATGTTAAATTATCCGTCGAAACATACATGCTTCATGGAATATATAATGAGATTTTTGGAACTATTAGTTACTGTTCGGCATTTGAAGATTCTAATCTTAATAAAATCATAAGAAACCTTTCCGATTTACAACTGCGGGACTTGGATATTAAACAGGACTTCAACCAAACTATTCCAACAGCAAAGAAGAATCTTTCACTCATTCAAAGCTTCAGCACCATCCTGGGGAAAGTCGGTTGCATCCGGAAAACAATATCTGCCATCAACAAGTCCACACCCGGAGCCCAAGACAATAAGGCTTATGTGACGTCCGATGAACTTCTGCCAATATTTATATTTTTAGTTATTAAGTGTGGTTTACCAAATTGGTATGCAAACTTAAATTTTATTAAACATTTCAGATTTAGCGTTCATTCTTATTTCCAATCTGATGAAATCAGTTTCTGTGTTTCCACTCTGGAGGCAGTGGTGGAACATATAAAATCTGGGGTCTTCTCATCCTGCCCGTGCCCCGAATCTCAATGTCCGTTAGATGATGAATTTGTGCATGAAGATTTTGAATTGGTTGGATACTGTACTCATAAACACACAACTGATTCTAAGGGCAACGAGGATGATAATAATAATTTACCATTTTTATTTGAACAAGTGAAGTTATCTAATTATGATAAAATAAAACAAATCTTAGAACAAAACAAAATAAATAACATTTCTAAATTAAATATTGAAGACTCTACAAACGAAAGCGACTTTCATATGCGGAAAGTTTTATCTTTGGAAGAAATATTAAACGAGGATGATTTAGAAAAACCTCAAGAACTCTGCCATCCTCTTTGTGCATGTAGCAAGTGCTCTAGAATTTTAACAAAAAATTTACTGCGAACAACACCGTCGGTGTTTTCTTGCGACGAGCACGGCTTCACGTTACTTCACATGGCTTCTATTTATGGGAAACCACACATTGTGGATCTAGCCCTAGAGATGGGGGCCCAAGTAGATAGCAAAGATTACAACGGCTCGACGCCGCTGCACTACGCTGCCTCACGGGGGCACCAGAATGCACTTCTTTTGCTCCTGCATGCGGGAGCAGACATTAACACCCAAAATATGGATCAGAATACACCGTTGCACTTAGCTTGTAATAATGGGCACGATTGCTGTGTTAAAGCAATGATATATTTCAATGAAAACTGTAGAACAGATTTAAAAATAGATGTCCAAAATGACTGCGGAGATAACTCTTTACTTTTAGCTTCCAAGTGGGGCTACGAAGGAATAGTTCGTCTCCTTCTGGAGTATGGCGCTGATCCTTGGTTACCCAACAACAAAGGAAATAACTCCATCGACTGTGTGCACAGCAGTCGCATATCACAACTTCTACTCTCCAATCTACCAAACATGTCGGAATATGTCAATGTGAATCTAAACCATAATATTCCGCAGGATTCGTTTGCTTATTGCGATAGATCAAATATTAGTATAACTCTACTAGATTTGACGGACAACTGTGAATCTTTATTTTCCGAAACGCAAATTAAAAAAACGGACAAAATAATTATAAAGGAGAGTCCGAAACCTACTACTACTGGAGGGATTCGTCATATCGAAAGATTGTTTCGCGCTATCGCTTACGGTGACACAAAACTATCTTGTTTTTATATGAATATAGATGTTAACAATACTAATGCAAGTAATTTCAATATTGAGTCCAGGAACGCCTCGTGTCATCCACTGTGCAATTGCCAGAACTGTGATAAAATAAAATCTGTTGAATCTAAAGAGAACCACTTTGATATAAACACGTGTGACTCTCAAGGCGACACTGCACTGCATGTGGCTGTGAAGCACGGACAGTTAGAATTGTGCCATATACTTTTGAATAACGGTGCCATTCCAAATATGCAAAATAAAAACGGTTTGACTCCGTTTCACATTGCAGCCCACGAAAATAAAATCGCCGTTGCCAGATTACTGATAAAATTCCACCATGATGTAACGATTAAAGATGCCGTGGGCAACACACCGCTTCATCTAGCTTGCGCAGCAGGTAGTGTGGACATTGTGAGATTGATCCTTGAAGTTGATCCTCGGGTTGACAAAATGAATTTTTCACGTAAGACGCCATTAGATGAAGCAAAGGATAAAATGTTTTTGACAATAATATCACTCTTAGAAGAGAGCTCTGGAAATATTCCATTCTCCAACAAAAAATAATCCCACGTTATTAACATTTTGACTGCGGAGCACTGACCGAGACAGTGGTAAGGGGAGAACCAAAACCGCTAGGTTAGGCCCTTTATCGTTCGGTTTTAAAGCTCTGACTGCACGAAAGGCTGATATGAACTGATGAACCTTTCCCTGACGGTTAACCCCCATCCTATATACTTAAAACCGAACAGTATAGGGCCTGACTTGGACAGGGATCTGCCATTTGGGTTCTCCTCATACCACTGTCTTGATCAGTACCCCACAGTCAAAATGTTAATCACAATTTTTGTTAATTGAATCATATGAAAACATCTGTTTTCTAGAAGTTTTATTATAGTTTATGCTAAGGCATTATCAAATGATAAATGTTATTCCCATAAAATATAATAAAACTTCTAGAATACCGATGTTTTAATTCATATTAATTATTTAATATGGAGTTTTACATCATTGCTCAAGAAGCAATAAATACTATTTTTATCGGATATACCAGTGATCAGTAAACTCGTTAATCAAAGAGCCAAATATCAGCAGTACATCAATTTTGATTTCTTTTGAGAGCCAAATTTGTTTCCAAATATTTTGTTTTAATAGGTCGCTTACAACTAAGGTAAATTGAATCATGAATTAATTAAACTTAACTCTCCATCACGCCATCTCCCTGAAGGGGTAGGCAAAAATAATGGACTGCCACACTTTTCTTTCCTGACATATTTCTCTCGGTTCCTCAACATTAATACATTGGGTCATGCACCCGCGTCGATTTCTCTGACTCCTCAAATGGCCGACATTCAATATTTGATTTATTTGATACTCGGTCTTCCTCTATTTCTAGTTCCATTTACATCGTTAACATATACTTTTTTTTACCATTCTTTCCATGTGTTCAAACCATCTTAATGATCCTTTCATTATTTTGTTCATAACACCATCATTCGCACCGCATTCACTTCTTATATTTTCATTCGACACTCTATCATACACAGCGTATCACACATTCGTCTAAGAGATCTCATTTCTACTGCATTTATTCTACTTTCATCCTTCTTTTGCCAGTTCCATGCTTCGCTTTCATACATAAAGGTCGGTATAAGAATACCATTGTGCACTGCCATTTTTGCTTTTTTGGATAGCTTTTTGTTTGCGATGACAACTTTAAGTGCACCGTTCACTTTGTTGCCTGCCCCAACTCTTCTTTAAATATCCCTCTCTGTTCGCCCATCTTTTGTAAACATACTACCCAAATACACGAACTCATCTACTTGCTCCAGATAATTGATATATATCATATTTTATAATAATCTTATTGATTGATAAATATTAAATATCTATTAATTATGTCAAAACATTGTTATATTTTATTTAAACAATGACATTTTGGATAAACAAGTTATTAATTTCGATTGAATTTTGTATAAAATGTTTTTAAATCTATTTTCAAGATTTTACTCTTTTAAAACCTGCATTCGGATAACCAAAAATCCGCTTTTGACTCGTAAACGTTGGTTTGCCGACCACTGGGATATACTTTAGAAATTGATATAATCTCTTAATTTATTATACGAGTATATACTACTCTTTACTGAAATGGACAATATTAGGTGTATGTTCTTCTGACTGAAAAATAATTTATTTTTGTTGAAACATATATTTTTTAATTGATCTCTCATTTTGTACCTTTACTTTTATGTTATGTATTTTTTTTTCTCTCTTGAAAATCAATGAAGAACAAATGGCATATATATAGTGTTGGATATCTGAATTTTTATGTCATTGTATGTAACACTTTTTTAATCTGGTGCCGTATTGCCTATGTATAGAAGAATGATTAATTAATGTAGAGAAAGGCTTTGAGCATAATACCACTTAACCCTTTGGTTGCCAAAAGCCGATATACCGGCTATTGCTACGCCAGTGAGAAACGCCAAATCCGACCGATCGAAGTCATGATTTATTAAAGAATCATATAAATTTTAGACAGACTGTGAAGGAGTGAGTCAGTGGTACATATCATTTACGATTTTGATATATCTATATTAAAAATCATATTTAGAATTAAAACACAATTTATAAATTAAAATTATCCCAAAATTGACGTCAACCAAAGGGTTAAAATGTATTCTCGGAAAGGTGTGGATATTCCATAACCTCCCATCACACACACAAAACAAGTTGCAAACTCAACAATAACAAATCATCATGCCGTTTCTCTGGCAGGGGTAGGCAGAGAGAATGCACACACCTTTCTAGCTTCCTTCACATTAATACAAGTCATACAAACACGTCGATTCTTCCGACTTCTAACATGACCAACCTTTAAAATTTGATTAAATAGTCATGCCATGATTTCCTTGGTCTGACTCGACTCCGTACTCTATTTACATTGTTAACATATACTTTCTTAACCATTCGCTCCATATGTCCGAACCAACACAGCAATCCTTTCATAATTTCAAATCAAATCTATTTATTTCATCAATAGACATTACAAAATTAAGGTTTAAGGCATCTATTGAGAACAGGTAAAATAATATATTGTATATAAATAGTATTCTACCAGAAACGCATGAGAGATGGTTTGACATTAGGAAGACAAGATTCTCTCCAAAATTAAGAGTATTTGCCTTCTGAACGTACTTTCACTAATTTTGTTCATAATACCTTCTTCCGCTCTACATTCCTTTCTTATATCAGCATTTGAGATTCTGTCATACATCATTCTACGTACTCTGTACTGTAATGGTTCTACATACTTCTACGTACTCTGTATTGTTTAATTTTATCACCATTTTGGCATGAGATATAAAAAAGATTGAAACCTTAATTTGAATTTTAAAATGAATTAAATTTTTTAATAGTATCTCAGAATTGAACATTCATTTTAATTATTCAATTTTTAAATACCAAGTATAATGTAAAGAATTAAGCATCAATTAATGTATTCTTGCTTTAAATGTTCTGATTTATGTATTGATATTAAATATATAATATAAAATTTGGCACGTTAAAATGCAATTCGAAAGCTGAGTGATGCTAGAATAAAACTTTAAAAATATTTTTTATTCAAATTAAAAGTATACTTTAATAGCTATATTTAAAAAAATGTTTAATTAGGTGAGATAATTCCTTTCAAATGTCGGATCTTCAAAATATTTAAAGTGAATTAATTTTTAAAAACATCTGAAGCAAAATTTTCACTCTGAACAATCAGGGAAACAAAGGTTTTTGTACTATACTCGTATATGTCATTTGGAATAACCCTGTAAAATACTCATTTCATTATTATCTAAGAACTGAATGCTTATGGAAGTAGTAAAAGTATTATATAATGAAACCCATGCCATAGTAGGATCTTAGAATATAATTGTTCTTTTGTTTTATATTTAAATGTTCTCATTAATTTATAACATATGAAGACTACAGGGGAAAAACAAGGAATGTCAATTAAAATTCAAAATAAATGTAATAATGCCATCTAGCGGCATTTGTGCGTATCTATCCACAGTAAAATTTTCATATTAAAAAATCATGTGTGTCATCGACTATGGCCAGTTAACCGATTGCTAATTGCTAAGAAATATATAGACTTTGATTAGCTTCATTCAAATTAACCTTCTACTGACATTCCTTGTCTTTCCCCTGTAGTCTTCATATAATTAAAATGTTATTATTATATTCAATGTCTGTACTACTTGCGAATTCACCCAGTGAATATATATAGTGTTTTACAATAAACTGTAAACCTTGTTTGCATAATGAATATAACATATTTTTATAAATTGAAACTGATACATAGTATCTATTTAAACTAGTGAATAATATTATTGAATAGAAATTTTATATCTAAGATTGATAGATTTATTTTTAAGTCACCTATGTATGTTTTTTTTTATATATTATGTTGATACTATACTGAGTTTATAGTTAAGTTTGTACTAACATATTGTTTAAGATTAATTTAAAAATAAAATGGATATATTTCAACATTAGTCGTACTGCTAACTGTGTTAAAATATTTTAAATGCATTTAAAAAAAATCAAATTGAAGTCACTGAATGTCAATTGTTCAATTATTTTATTTTGATTTTCATTTACTGTTTACGACTTGTTAGTATGAATGTATCGGTACATTCTTAACCTACCGCATTCTCTCAATTGCTTTCTTTGTTGTTTTTTAAGGGTACGGCCACACCGAAGTGCCAGAGTAGGAGTCAAGATCAACACCCGGTGAACTAACGTGTGGCGTACTATGGGACCGGCCACACTATACATTTCGCGCCTCAGTACGTAAACACAAGCCACCTGTGTCTTGACTCTGGCACTCCGGTGTGGCTTTGAGGGTCATATGTCTTCACTGTCTTGATGATGGTGTTTATAAATGCACAATTTGGTATTGCTCTTGAAAACGTATTGTGTGCATTTATAAAATAATTCATTTTAAGTGTCAGTTATTTTATATAACCTCATTTTATGCCTTACACCATTTTTTGTAGTTACTTTATATAAAGTATTGCATTTATTACATTGTATAATAATATAACTATATTATGATAAAAGTGTTGTTTGTTCGATACATTTTGTTTTATAATTTTTAACAAATAAAGTAATGACTGAGTTTTTAATAAAAATTGTTTTATTTTTTATATGTGACACAAGGGGCAGTAAGTAAAATATTAAATTGTTATTTTCATACTTTTATTCTCTGAAAACATAAATTAATTCTCACAAATATACAAATATCGTGTAACTCCGGCATCTTTCAATAAATACAAAAATATACAATCAAGATATTGATATATAATATATATAATATTTCTTATCTAATAGTACATAACCCTCTCCCAAAATATTTATCACAGCACCACAGCACACAGCAGTGTACACAAAACACACATTACTTGTGAAACACACACAATTTAATAATAATAAAAACACTTATATATTTAATTTTAAAAATGTGTCACATCTACAATAAACTAGATTACATAAAGACAAATTTAATCCTAAAATTTCATGAAATACATCACACCTAATCGACATAAAATAAAATTTTTAATTGTTCATATCTGTTAAAAGTAGCCGATTTGTAAAAATATTTAATAATTTAGGAATGCTATCAAGATACAAATAAAAACAATGAAATACAGTAAAACCCCACTTAACACTGTTTCAATATTAAGCTTATTACCTGCAGTGCACATTCTCACAACTGATGAGGAATGTAAAAAAATCCATTCGATTTTTGTAAAAACTGCAATATATTGGTTGCTGTAGACAACATTAATCTTCCCTGGAATGATGTACCCTAGAAATGTTTGACAGGAGTATGGAAGAATTATATATAATATAATAGAATAAAGAAGAAAAAAAAATATGGTCAGAGCTAAGCAAAGATACAAAGAGCATCTATTGTTAGAAACTAACTAACCATCACGCCGTCTCCTCTGTTATTTAATGACATACTTCTCTCGTTGCCCTACATTCATACAACACGTCATGCACGCATGTAAATTTCTAACTCCTCAAGTGGCCGATTTTTTCCTTGGTCTTCTTCTTCTTGTTCCATTTACGTCATTTACAAATAGTTTACTTTCCATGTGTCCGAACCATCAAAATTATTTTGACCTTTTCATTAGCACTGCGTTCACTTCTTATATTTACATTTGACACTCTATCGTATACTGATTATGTAGTGCAATATACGAAAGTCAGGTGGTGTCCATTCTTTGGACATGACCGTACCAGTCCCTTCTGTCTACTCCATCTTATAATATCCTCAGCCTCACATATCTCTATTATTCTGGTGTTCTTCATTTGCCTGCTATCATCCTCAGTGTCTTCATCTCGGAAGTCCTCAAAACTTGTTTGGTCCTGACTGTGTCTGCCCTTGCTTCAATGCCATATGTTATTATTGGTCTTACGCATGATTTATAAATTATCATCTTACTCTTAATGGTCATGTCTTTGTTTTTCCGTATTGTGGATTTTCAGCACTTGAGATTGCAGCTACCTTGTTGACTTGGGCTTGTATTTCTTCACACAGATCAGCTCTCTGACCAGGTCTATGCTTATATATCAGAAGGTTTCGACCTGTTCTATGGGTAGATTCTCTACAGCCAGCTTACATGTTTTGGTGTTTTTGAAAAGGCCATAAGGCCATACATTTCATCTTTTATGAGCATATTCATGAATGTTATATTTTTAGCACTGGATATTATTCAAATCAAATCAGTTTATTTCTCAGAGATATTACCAACCAATATTATAGTTTAAGGCATCTATTGAGAACAGGTAAAATATAATTATATAATACCTGAAATGCATGAGAGATGGTTCGACTTTAGGAATACAAGATACTCTCCCGCTTATTGTTTCCCAGTGTTAATCAGGGCATTACTGTATATTGACAATTTTAAAGATATTAAACCTTCTTCACTGGGAGAATGATAATATATTATATATAAACTAA
>JAHDVF020000364.1:0-42747 GCA_022606425.2 Lepidostoma basale | reverse complement strand
GAGGACATCACTAGACCGTCTTATTCGTATTTTAAAATAGACTGAAGGCTGACATAGATATAATACCCGTACAAAACGTACTGAGAAGCTTTATTTGAAGTACTAAATGCAAATCCAGCTCACTTCAGAGAACCCTTTGGCTCGAAGACTGCACAAAGTGGTAACGTTGAAAAGCGATGTGCCTATAGACTTCTATTATACTCGCTTGTAACTACAATTTATGTTTAAGTCTGACAAACTCAAAATATAACGAGCCCCACTGTCTTATATAAAATACGTGTAAGAAATAATAATAAAATATGTAACAAATAATAATAAAATATGTACAGTAATGATAGTATTCGCAAAGGGATTAGACAACTAAACATTTATTTTTTAAATAGTACATTGTTTTGACCACTATGATACTTCAATATTAACTGTTAAAATATTGTTAGTGGTATCAGAATAATATATATATATTTTTTTCGACAACTATTTTGTGTGTTCTGTTTCTGTTTCGTCAACATATGTATGTTTAGTTATATCAAACATTCGTCTTAGAGATCTCATTTCTACTGCATATATTTTACTTTCATCCTTTAATAGGTTTTTGTTTGCGATGACAACTTTAAGTGCACCATTTACTCGGTTGCCTGCTCCAATTCTTTCAATATTCTTCTTCACTCTCCTATCCTTTGCAAACATACTTCCTAAATAAATAATTTCATCCACTTGTTCCAGATTTTCACCGTTCACATTAATGTGACAGACTGTCGTGTTTCCTTATTTTTTTAAAATCATTACCATGGACTTATTCACATTCATCATTAAATCATATCGCTTGCATACCTCATACATACTGGACACTAGGGCTTGTATTTACATAGCACAAGTGATATGATTGGTACTATCCTTGAGCAAAACAACAGCGAAGATAATAATAAAGAGACCAATAAATGAAGAAAAACATACCTGATAATTTAATTATTACGACATTTGACACTAATACGTATTTTTTACAATACTTTTATTTGGGAAATGGATTTTATTTCTTCCCCGTTACTTTTCCACGATGAGGTAGGTATCATGATAGGTTCAAATATCGTTATATAAATTGAGATTGTTTCAAGCGAAATATAATAGTACCGAATTCCCGTAAAAAGCTAATATAAATTTTGTACTTCAGTTATTCTTTATCTGTGAAATATCAATATCAATTTTCATATTGTAATCCTTCAATAGGAACAAAGATATTTTCTGTATGAAGTACTTGATTTGTGGTGTGCCATTATTAAATATAATTCATACAATTTTATTATGTTTTTACAACATTTTATTTACATACAACTCGAGCTTCGTCAGAGTTACAAAATACACTATACAGAGTTACTAGATATAAAATCAAAGAACAACACTAACTACAGGTAGGTTAAGGGGATGGTGTGCCATTTTTTCTCTGTCCTGATATAAAAAAAATGATACGAAATGTATTTATAGTTTTATATTTAATGGGCTTCCACTTGTGTTTAACGTCAACCAAATTCGGCAATTTGTTACCATCTTCTGGTACCACCAGACAAAGAAAACCGGTCGGTGTTAAACACAACTGAAAGCCCACTCAATATATAACAATAAAGAAATTTTGTTTCAAAGTTTTAATTTATTATTATTTAAAAAATTCTACCAAAAAATTCTAATTAAAAATATTAACAGACGTTTTCATTTATATTAATTATTATATATGAAGTTTTACATCATGTTAATATTATATAAAAGAATGTCTTTCTCTTTATTGTATCAATTTTCAAGACTTTTTCACACAATGGCAAGTTGACCGCTATTGACCGCAATATAACCTATAAACTTCAATATATTGGATAAATTGAATGTCGCTGCTTTTACAATTTCCTCCAGGTTTTACAATGGGGTTTGTCTTCAATGAGTACCCTCTATACTCGTACAATGTAGTACGAGAAATATTGAAAAACAACGTAAGAAATAAGCTTTTATAATCCGAGCTTCTAAATAAAAATTATCGATAATTACGTAATAAATTGCAGTAGTTATCCGTTTGCTCGACAAGAATAAATAATTTTTAGATAAACTTCAGGCGTTAACACTGTGAAATTCCATAATGACGAAATTGTTACGAATTAAAACACTGTTTTTTCCACTTTTAAGTTTATTTTTCTCGACATGTTTCGAAGGCTCACACCTTCATCATCGGGAGAACAATATAAAGTTTTATATTGTTTTCCCAAGGAGGAAGGTGTAATGTCGAGAAAATAATCTCAAAAGTGGAAAAAACAGTCTTTTAATTCATAAAAATTCGTCAAGAATAAATCATATTTTTTGTTTTGGTTTTTAGGATCTTGGTTATATCCGTGTAACTTGTCTTCTTCAACCGAAGTTTCGGAGATCATTGCGGTCTCCATTTTCAGGCTGATTTCATGAATATAACTTATCAGAAGATGGAGACTACAACGATCTCCGAAACGTCGATCGAGGAAGGCAGGTTACACGGATATACACAGAATCCCAAAAAAACATATAATCATTATTATTATTGTGTTGAAAAGCTCTTTACATTATAACAGTGGAAACCAAATCTATGAAAAGGTGAAAAAGATAGAACCATTTGAATATTTAGTTCTTTCAGTGTTCCTGGACTGTAAATACCTCTGAAAAATAGTGAGGGGTACAAAAAATATGGTTGTTATACTCCCTAAGGTAGTAATATTTCAAAAATCGTTTCTAGAAGTGTTTCTAGTTCCGAGACGACTGTTTTTTCTCTTGGGTACCAAATGATGGAGCAGTAGTCCAAATTACTGCGATCTATGCAAAAAATAAATTTGAATTCGTTTATGTTTTTAATATCTATTATTCTTTGAACAAAAAACTACAAGTTCTTATAATTTTCCAACTAATACTTTGTCAGTGTGCTTGCTCTATGTCCGTATGATTTGGCGTAGCACACCCGCGGGAATTCTACAAAACTTTATTCATTCCTCTTTGTCCTCTTCCTTTGTATCCGGGTTATTATTTATTGATCAACACTACTTTACACTGCTCCTTTTTCCTTCTCATTCACGACTTTTTTTATATCTACCTCCGCTCCAGTCACCTCGAAGTTTCCCGGACAAAAAGTCTTTAGGTTAAATATTCAACGCATTTTTTCGGCTCGCTCAAAGTGAGAGTCCTTTCGCGAGAACTCGCAGCGCGGCAGGGTAGTCTTGTCCGAGTCCATGAGGTCATTCTTTAAACAAGTAAAAAGAATTTTTACTCTTAAAGTAATTAGGAGTTTTTAAAAAGCTCACTCTGTAGCAAAAGAGAGCCCGGGAATTGGAATGAACCCAGATGAAATGGCTAATGGAGCGAATGATGTTTGCACTTAACGAGAACTTAAAACCTCTCACAGAGATGTTTTTCTTCTTTGCATAATTATTTTTTTATGGTGGTTTACGGCACGGAAAAATATTTATGTTATTTTATGCAATTGTAGGTCAGAAAATAAATTATTATTCTCTGACTAAAGTAGTTGTATAATATACAGGTACACAGTTCACAATAAGTCGGTTGTGCGATTTGTATTTTTCGACTTTTGAGTAAATGTATACAAAGTGGATCTTAATAAAGTTAAAAAGAATTGGGGGGCCGAAAAATCGATTAATAATTTAGTCTATTGTATATAATAAGAAATAAAACGTGGATGACATGGTTTGCCTGTCTACGGTATTATCGAATGATTGAAATATTATAATGCCTTAGACAGGCGAAACATGTCGTTCACATAAAATATAATAAAACTTCTAGGAAACAGACGTTTTCATTCGTATTGATTATTTAATTTTAAATTTTTAAATGTTCAAGAAACAATAAATCTATTTCAATCTTTACCGGCTCTTAAGATACCACTTGGGCTATTTTAAATGTGGTATTTTCCCGTTGCTTCAATATTTTATTGTATTCCCATGAGTGTATTACTCAATATGGGACAAAGTAGTGGATATACAATATATAACTAACTAACTAACTAACCATCACGCCGTCTCCCCGAGAGGGTAGGCAGAAAGAATAGACTGCCACACTTTAATCGATGCGGCACTCCATCCTTCTCTTTTCGCCCCCGCGAGAGACGCGGTGTGATGGGTTGCGAACCTCATCGCCACTAATAGGCATCTCCCGCGCACACTTCGATCGTCCAACGTCTACAAAATAAATCTAAAACAAATTATATAAAATACAATGATATAAAATAAAATAAAATAACAAATAAAAATAAATGATATAAATAATAAAAATATAATGTCTTTAAACTATTATATACTCGTATACACAATTCCATAACCACTCTTATAGCATGTTAATGACATATATAAATTATATGTATAATTTATATATGTCATTAATTTATATATGTCATTATATGTTAATGATGTAAATGGAACCAGAAATAGAAGAAGACCGAGGAAACCGTGGCACGATCAAATAAATCAAATATTGAATGTCGGCCATGTGAGGAGTCAGAGAAATCGACGCGCGTGCATGACACGATGTATGAATGTTGAGGAATCGAGAGAAATATGTCAGGAAAGAAAAGTGTGGCAGTCCATTCAGTCCTTCCTCTATTTCTGGTTCCATTTACATCATTAACATATATTTTTTTTACCATTCTTTCTTCATTCATTCTTTCAATATGTCCAAACCATCTTAATGATCCTTTCATTATTTTGTTCATGACACTATCATTCGCACCGCATTCACTTCTTATATTTTCATTCGGCACTCTATCATACACAGAGTATCCACACATTCTTCTAAGAGATCTCGTTTCAACTGCATTTATTCTACTTTCATCCTTCTTTTGCCAGTTCCATGCTTCACTTCCATACATAAGGGTCGGAAGAAGAACACCATTGTGCTCTGCCATTCTAGCTTTTTTTGATATATTATATACAATAATATGTATAGTAGTAAAAATATTGCCTTAAAACTAAAACGCCTAACAACATTTCATTATTTGATTATCTTTTCATCAATATAATTATGTTCGTGTAACTAATCTAAAATCTCCGAAAGTCATATATCGATCGCTTTGAAATTATGACACAACGTTGCATTAAAATACCCTTTTTTTATGGCTGGGTACACCTAGTATGTTTAATAAAAAAAAATATGGGAATAAAAAGTTTATTAAGGCATTATCAAATTCATTTAATAATAACAAAGCAAGGCAAAAAATGTAATTAATAAAATAAAACTTCTAGAAAACAGACCCAATTGAACAAGTTTCCCAGTTCAGATATCTTGGGAATGAACTGCTCAGCCTTCATAACCTCCCCAGAGGAGTAAGGTCTCGGTAGATCAAGCTGCAGTTACGTGAGGCTGCCTGACAAATGTGATATAGAGGAATAGAGATATGAAAACAGAGAGCAAGGTACGAATCTATAAGACATGTATGCGACCTTTTCTCACATATGGCATTGAGGCGAGGGCGGACAACGCCAAAACTAAAAGTATGCTGAGGACAACGGAAATAAAAGCACTACTTGTTATATTTTTTGTGAATGTATACTTATTTTTTTTTTTGTTTTTTTTTTTTTTTATGTACACAACAGGTCGTTTGGACCCAATTACTGTATACAATTTTTATTTTTTAGCTATTATATTGATTCTCGTGACATGTGATAGGTAGCCAATCTATCGCCATTTTATTGTCACGTGAATTCTATACCAGACCAAAGACAGTGTGACAATCACACTGCCATCGCCGGGAATCGAACCCAGGACCTTCGGCATGGAAATCAGAGCTCGTAACCACTCTGCCACGAAGGTCGTCATACTTGTACACGAATCCTGGATTCTACGTGTAATCAAATCTGCATAGATGGCCAATTGAAACTGACATGTGAAGATAAGTATAGATTTGGAGCATATATACAACTTCCAAAAATTTGTCATGCATGATCATAAACAAAGGTGGAATGGGGAATGTTGTAATTGCATAAAGCGTGCGCTTAACCCAACCAATGACAGGTCATAAGTCCTGTAAACACCTTGATAATCCATATTCAGTTTCCAGTTTGCATCTTCGTCTCTATTGGGATACAATTAAATTTCACTACTTGTTATTGTTACATATTCAGAGAATACATTTTACAAGAATCCCATACAATACTTGATGGACTGCATCCACCAAGGAGACCCCCAAAACGATGGAAAGATAGCCAGATTTTAGCATCATAGTAGAAGAATCACAATCAGATCAAGAATCACATTCTCCGAACTGGTATGATTTTCAGGAATCCCTATGTTTTGCGAATTTTGTATAACTCATTGGTCCGGAGCCGGCTCCAGTGTGGTACGGTGATATGGAGTTCCGACGGGGCGAATACTCGCTAATGTTAGGGAGGGTTCAGAAAAGATTTCTGAGATGTCTCTACATGAGAGAGTTTGGTAGCTATCCTTGGCTTCATCCCACTGGATTCCTCTTGGGCATGCTGGGGACCAATAGTTTACAGATAAGGAGGGATGGGTGCACACTTACCCTTTTTTCAGACTTATCAGGAGATTCTTTGAGAATTCCGTCATCTTGGAGGCTACCCATCTTTATGTTCCGGATGGTAATCTTCGACAGCGTCAGCACATATCTCCCAGCATGCATAACCAACCTGCCTCTGAGGGTGGGGAGAGCAATCAAACTGCTGAACATGATCGCTTCGGAGATCGACGTATTTTATATTCGTGAAAGTACGTTCAGAAGACAAATGCTCTTGACTTTGGAGAGTATCTTGTATTCCTAATGTCGAACCATCTCTAATGCGTTTCTGGTATTATAAATTGATTATATTTTACCTGTTCTCAATAAATGTCTTAAACTATAATAATTGTTTGTAATATCTTTTGAGAAAATAAACTGATTAGATATGATTTGATTTGATCATAAAAAAAACACGGTCGTAGAAGATAGCGCACTTGAGTTTATTACAATTATCTTAAGATGATATGTTCATGAAAATGGCGTTGTAAAAACTAAACAATCTGATTATTTTCACAATAATAAAACATTGTACATTTTATAATCAACATTTAATTATTGGATCATTAAGATGGTTTGGACATATTGAAAGAATGAATGAAGAAAGAATGGTAAAAAAATTATATGTTAATGATGTAAATGGAACCAGAAATAGAGGAAGACCGAGGAAACCGTGGCACGATCAAATAAATCAAATATTGAATGTCGGCCATGTGAGGAGTCAGAGAAATCGACGCGCGTGCATGACACGATGTATGAATGTTGAGGAATCGAGAGAAATATGTCAGGAAAGAAAAGTGTGACAGTCCATTCTTTCTGCCTACCCCTTCGGGGAGACCACGTGATGGTTAGTTAGTTAGTTAGTTTTTTAAATTATTAGTTCAACTTTTATAAATAAAATTTCATAAAACTGATTCGAAATAAAAAAATAGATTCAGGATTTTACACACTTGATAAGTTTAAGAGCACTTTAAAGAAACCAGTAGAAACTTTTATTTGCTTTTTATAACTACAAGAAGTTTTTAAAGTGTACGATGAAATTAAACAGTGTTAACGTAATAAGCTTGAATAAAGTACGATGAGAATTAAGTTTCCTTTGTTTGTTCAATAAAATTACAGCTATAGAATCGCCAGAAATGGCTCCAATATTCCTGTAAGATAGGAGAGAACACTAAAGTGATGGGATAAGCTTTGATCCCTCCGGGGGTTGATTCGTCCTATGTCCTATGGCAACGACTATTCACCCTTATCCCACAACCCCTTTTGTATGTTACTGTTTCTCAGGCGTATATATTATAGCAGCTCTGTAAGATGTGAATTCCAGCATGGACACTAATTACATTTAAACTCCTTACTGGCAAATATTACGTAGGCCAATCGTATTAAATAAGCTTTTTTCTGAGAACATTTCATGTGTTATTCATATGACAAATGATTTTAACGTAATGCCACCATCCTATAGCTCATTTAATTTTGCTTCCAAACAAAGCATAACTTTTTTTAGTAGACATTGCGTATACTCGGATATTGTTTGTGGTAACCTTTTCTCTCTGTGTTTTGTTTAATTCTTTACAAATCACTTAGTATGTATATCGTAAATTAAAAACGAAATATTGACAATCACAATACAACGATAAGTTATACCATATATTATAATATTGGTTGTAATGTCCGTTTTCTAGATGTTTAATTATATTTTATGGATGTGACATATTTTCCTGGCTAAGGCATTATGATAAGTCTAAATACATTGCACACAGACCTCAAACATTTGTAATTTACGAAATCATCAATAAAAAAATCTGTTTTAACCAGACATGAAATAAATAGTCCACTCTTTTGGCCGAAACACTATGATACTTCCACATTATTAACTGTTAAAATATAAAATGCTGTTTACGGTATGACAATTTTTTTTTGCGACAGCTGTTTCGTCGACCGATGTAGACAACATCAAGTTAATAATTAAATAAAACGATGTTTTTTAACTACTTCCACTTTTGTCTTTATTTAGACAGCGACCGGTTTCGCCAGGCTCGCTGAATAATAATAATTTAAACAAAATTACCATTTTTTCAAAAATTATATATGAATATGTAAGAGATAATAAAAATTAAAATCCATTGTATTAAACACGAACCTCCAAGAATACCTGTAATACCAATAGTTAAATTCAGAAAAATTTTACATAAATATTTGAAGATTATTTTTGTATAGAATCATGTTTACCACCCCTGATCTGTATGTATATAAAGGACTAAGTTTACAATAGTGTTACCAGTCTGTCGATGCCAGCGAGCCTGGCGAAACCGGTCACTGTCTAAATAAAGACAAAAGTGGAAGTAGTTAAAAAACATCGTTTTATTTAATTATTATTTAAAATGAACTTCCATCAAGAGACTTCAGTAAAATCATTTGAACATCAAGTTAAATGGTTAAAATTAATTTTCGTGATTTTTCGAACCTTCGAAAAAAATTGTCACAACACCAGATGATATCAACATCGGTTGACGAAACAGCTGTAGCGCAAATAGAAAAAAATGCATAAACAGCGTTTTATGTTTTAACAATTAAGAGTAGAATTAGTTAAAACATTTGAAAAGTTCACGATTTAATTATGTTCCCACTATTTAAATATAAAAAATTATTTATCGTAGGGCTGTGTTAATGAAAAAAATTAAAGTTTTGCTGTTATTTAAAATTTATATATTTTACAATAGGAGAATCAATATTTTCAACATAATAAAAATTAAAATAATAATAATTATAATAATAATAATAATAATAATAATAATAATAATAATAAAAACATTAGTCGTAACTTGTTGAATCTTCGGCAATTTAGAATATTTCGATTCTTTCATAATATGAAGCAAAATTCAACTTGATCTAGCTACAGTTTACATACCTCGCACGGAGGATGGAGAAAGTTGTCCCAGCCCTACGGAGGCAACAAAGAACTCAGCCGCGAGCTGTTGCTAAGCGTTCCTTTCTATAAATGTACGTATTTTATCACCGACGTTTTTTAAGAAAGGTAATATCATAAGGTGGGTATAAAAATGTTACATTCAATATGGAATTTCTCTTAGGTCGCCAGTGTTCAGCAAAATCTATTAAATTTGATATTACTTTGTAATATTCCGTAGTTGGAGAAATATAATAACAACAACAAACCATCACGCCGTTTCCCCGTAGGGGAGATAATGGACCGCCATACTACTCTATCCTGGCATATCTCTCTAGATTCCACTAAATTCATATAGCGATTCATACACGCACGTCGATTCTTCTGATTTATAACATGGCCAACCTTTAAAATTTGATGAATTTCATCATGCCATGTTTTCCTCGGTCTGCTTCGACTCCGTACTCTATTTACCTAATTAACGTATACTTTCTTAACCATTCTTTATGCATCCATGCGCTCTATATGTCCGAACCAACGCAGCGATTCTTTCATAATTTTGTTCATAATACCTTTTTCCGCTCTACATTATATTTTCATATCAGCATTTGAGATTCTGTCGTATATCGTTCTATCACACATACGTCTTAGGGACCTCATCTCTACCGCATTTATTCTGCTCTCATCCTTCTTCTGGCAGTTCCATGCTTCGCTTCAATACATAAGGGTTGGGACCAGAACTCCGTTTTCGCTTTCATTGATAGTTCCTGTTTCCAATAACTATTTTTAAAGCTCCATTGACTTTGTTACCCGCACCAACCCTTCTTTCGACGTCACTATGTTCGGAGAAATATTATAATATATTAATAAATTATTTATTATGAACAATACTGCACAAATACATAATACTTTATTACAGTTCTGCTGTCGTCATTTTATTCGTATTGTTTTCGTATTAGAAGCAAAGATGGCAGTACATGAGTTCTAGTGCCAACCCTTATCATCCGCACTTTCAGCAATAAGAGTAACATCGTCAGCAATCCTAATCATATTTGGTCCAGGTATTTATGCCATCTTTATGGCCAATTCTTTCTCTAATTTAATTTATTACGCACTGTTCATAACCATTAAAAAACTTTGACGACGGAGTGTATCGCTCGCTAACCCCATGCCTTTTTTTGGCTTCCTTTTAGTCATTTCCGCATATATTTATGGAAGCTTCGTTTTTTTACAAGGCAGCTTTAATTCTTCTGTCTCTGTATATTACCCCTTCTTTTTTTATTACCTCAAAGAGCTTTTTCATTATACTTTATCAAAGGCTTTATATATATCCACATAGATATTAGCTAGGTCAAAATGCGGTTGAATCGACGTGCTGATCGAGACGTTATATGAATTTGGATTATGTGCGAGAATTATTTTAATGGTTCATTCGCATTGATGTTTGTTAATGGGTTACGTGTAAGAAAATGTAATTAAACAATGTAATTTCATTACTATAAGACTTGTGTGTTGTTTTATTACTATAAGACCTATCATGACATATCATGACCTATCATTGAGCGCCCTTGAAGTGAATCTCTCACAAAAATGGCACTATATAAATCATCATCATCATCATATGGGATCGAGTGCAGGGTGGACACCACAATCACATAAAACACGCTCAGAGTGTCAGAAATGAAGACGCTCAGATATATATTTGGCAAGACACTGCAAGAGGGGATAAGGAATACATGAATAAGGCATATATGCGAGGTCGAGGGTGTCGTTAGGTGGGGTAGGCAAAGGAGAAGATACTGATATGCACACGTGAGGAGAATGGATCCATCCAGACTCCCCTTCATTGTGTTACACGGCCAGCACCATGGTAAAGGACCCCCAGGTAGACCACCAAAGAGATGGATCGACAGCTGGGTGTCCATTTCGCAGGAGGCCAATTCCTTTTAAGAAACAGGCCACTAGGTCTACACTAAGAAGAAGAAGATTTTTATTAATTTTTTTTGGGAGATTTAACTGGAAGAAGGTCTCAAAAAGTCCAATGTTTTAGCTGAAAAACATATGATACCTTAACATTTTAAACTGTTAAATGAAATAACTTTGTTTTTTGTATCACAATTGTATTTTATTTTACGCCATAGCTGTTTCACCAACATATGTTGACATCATCAGGTGTTACAATAATATATATATATATATATCAAATGTCAAATTTTCGTGATTTTGCGAATCTTTATGTGTATTTGTGGTATTTTATAAAGATTCGAAAAATCACGTTTTTTTTTCACATAAAATTTACATTTTATATATTATTGTAACACCTGATGATTTCAACATAGGTTGATGAAACATCTATCGCGTAAAATAAAATACAATTGTGATACAAAAAACAAAGTTATTTTATTTAACAGTTCAAAATGTCCATATTACGCACACATTCGTCCTTGAACTAACAGCGCTTCAATGGTCACCAGAAAAATCCTATCAAATATAAATTAGTTTATACATTTTTTATGGTATAGCATTGCGTTACGCACAAGAACGTAGGGCTCGGATAGGGTACCCACGAACGGGTAGAGGCGACGCGACGTAGCAAGTGAAGACCGGGACGTAGAGACAAAATTGATGCAGGGCAGAGGGCTGGGCGTACGTTATTGTCCCGCCCGAGTGATACACGGCCCTGCAGGGGACGATGTAAGGCACACGAAGAATTAAGCAATACGGGTGCTTTATAAAATATTAAAATAACCACTTCGCCTCTGAAACACATTTATTTACTTGGAAGCGAAAAACTATTAGTCAAGCCGTTTTCTAGAAATGTTCCACAATTGTGGATTATTCAACAACAACAAACCATCACGCCGTTTTCCCGTAGGGGTAGACAGCGAAAATAGATCGCCACATTACTCTATCCTGGCACACCTCTCTAGCTTCCTTCACATTCATACAGCGAGTCATTCACACACGTTGATTCTTCTGACTTCTAACATGACCTTCTTCTTCTTCTTCTCCTTATAGACCTTTGGTCTGCTCCTGAAATCAGGCTGGCCTCTATTGGGAAGTTGACTCTCAGATATCTCTCCATCTCTTCGGTGGTCTTCCGGGGGACGGCAGCCGGCAGGAATCTGATGCGCCACAGCGTGCACCATCTAAAAAGACCATTTTGTGTTAAATTATTTTTATTTTGTTATTTTATTTTATATCATTGTATTTTATATTATTTGTTTTAGATTTATTTTGTGGGTGTTGGACGATCGAAGTGTGCGCGGGAGATGCCTATTGGTGACGATGAGGTTCGCAACCCATCACACCGCGTCTCCCGCGGGGCGAAAAGAGAAGGATGGAGTGCCGCATCGGTTAAAATGTGACAGTCCATTATTTCTGCCTACGTTTTCGGGGAGACGGCATGATGGTTAGTTAGTTAGTTAGTTCTGTGAAGTGAGCTCAATACAAAATTGTGAATAGAATTCTTCATCAGTCAACAGCATTCCACAATACTCATGATAATTATTATTATTTATACTGCGTCTAAGGTATTTCCAATTACTTAAGTGGTTATTTATGTGGCGTATTAAGTATCTCCCTACAACAGATGACCCGCGGGTGACCTCCCGGGGAGGGTGTGTACTCGGGAAATTAATAAGCGTAATAGTACCTGGAACCTGGAGCATGAGTTATGTTGTGTAAACGAACACCAATAACGACTTAAGACCAAGCATGGGGTTTCTGCATGACCCTCCGCGATAAAGACTTACACATACCATAGACGGCATTTTTATCCAACAGCCAAGACATTCGTTTTCTCACAAGATCATGTTTCCAGTAAATTTATTTTCGCCCTGAGAATTAAAAAAAAAGTTATCCCTTACGCCAGTGGTTCCCAAACTTTTTTTTGTTCCGTGGACCCCTTGCTGATTTTGCTATTTTGTGCAGACCCCCTACTTTCGTTATATTGTTTTTTTTTACAAATACACCTAAAAAAAATTGACACATTTTTATTATACTACTCGTATTATGGAAGTCACATAATAAATTATAATGGATATTTTTTATTGGCGACATTTTTTTTAGCTCATCAGCGACTTCTGTCTGAAAACTCATATTTTTCATATTTCATACCCAATTTAAAACCTGCATATTTTGTTCTATTTTAGTTTCTAATCGATCGCGAATATCAATCAGATGCAGCGTTAAAATTTAGATTTGAAACATATCTTAATGTCCTCTTAAGGTGATTACATCACAAAAACGGCGCTTTAATAGTTGGCATATTATTATTATTTTCATTATTATTCTGGTTAGTAGTTTCGAAAAATCGGACATTCGATTTTCCTAAAGGGGCTAAATACGGTCGCCGCCGAATTCTACTGACCGGAAGTGACTGTTGCTAAAAAAAAGGTCGCCAATGATTTCGACAACGAAAAATATCCGCGGACCCCCTGACGTTGTTCAGGGACCCCCAAATCAATTTTAATTTTCCGCGGACCCCTGAACCCGGGAGTCCGTATGAACCACTTTGGGAACCACCGCTCTACGCAGTCATTGTGAAATGATCCAAATTGGAAATGAAAAGAATAAATGTTGTGTTAAATGAAACGTATTTTAAAACGTATGTTTTCTGTACGTTTTAAGGGGTAACCAGTTGAGATGATGTTTGTAAAGATATACAAAAAAATAACCCTACGATAGCAGTATAACTGAAGGAAACCTTTGTCATTTTTAAATTATGATCTCACGATGATTTATTAAATTCATCACAGTTTTCTTTTTTTTTAATTAAATTTTCATATTCTCGTATCATTTGCATAAACCTTATATATCGTTATTTTATTACTGATTACGAGAAATAAACCATAAAAATTATTTAGATATTATTAACTGTTAAATTTAAAACATTGTTATAATATGTCATTTTTTTTATTATGCACTTTTAGAGAATGTCGTGACAGCTGTTTCGTAAATCGTCATCGTAAATCACATCAGACAGTGTGGTAAATTTAACAGTTGTATCATGTTGTATCGTTGTGTGACGGTCAAAACTATAAACTATTGATTTCGTTATTGATAATTTGCAATTTATATAAAATGTATTACTTTAGATGTCTTAATAGAAATGTTTCATCTTAGTTTATTTGCGACTTGTAGTTAAAATTAATTAACTTATTTTATTGTGAACCAAATTACTATCATAAATCGATACGTATAATAAAATAAAAGTTTCATATGAAGCACTTACTTTATGGTTAAACATACTAAAAATATAAAATAAATTTAAAAAAAAATAATTTAAAAACTAAATTTTGGCTCTATCGCTAAATGCTCAGAATTCCCTGGACAGACATGATTACCAATACCGAAGTCCTGAGGCTAGCTAGAGTTGACAGGGAACTGTTATCAAATATCAAGTGTCGAAAAATTTTACATCTGGGTCATATATATATATATATAATAAAATTTTACATCTGGGGAAAAGGACCACCTTCTCCATTTGATATTGGAGGGAAAAATTGAAGGACGCCGAATGCCCGGTAGGGGACAAATGTCCTGGCTGCAAAATGTGAGGGAGTGGACCGGCATCCGAAGTATGGAGGAGCTGTTCCGAGCGGCGCAGGACAGGGGCAGATTCGCCGAGATGATCGCCAACATTGGGGGGACCCGACAGGGCACTTGAAGAAGAAGCAGAAGATGGCTATTATAATTGATGCCAACTAGTTTCGCTTGGACCCAAGCTTCATCAGGGTAGTATATGGTAACAATATACTGCCCTGGTAAAGCTTGGGTTCAAGCAAAACTAGTTGGCATCAATTATAATAACCAAACCGTGGTTAAATACAAAGTTTTATTTATTTATTTTATATTGGAAAAAAATCTATAGAAATAAGTTCAGTTTCGTATCAACAGCTTGTGATTGGAAAAACCGTTACCGGTTTTTGAATGAGTGTTCAGGGTCCGCTTCTATTTAATGCTTATAAAATATCTATACAAAGCAATATTTGCACCCATCATATAAAATTAGCCCTATTTACGACGCACACGTATTTAACGAATGATATATCCCGCAATGACACCAGTTAGTAGCGCAATACGTGTGTGTATCAGTTGAATTCGTTTAATTTCATTTTAACATCGTTATATCATTTGTATGGTGGGTCATTCAAGCATGTTAATACATTTTACTGTCGATAGGGAAAGCCTTTAGTGACATAGAACTTCCGTATTAGGGTGGCGATGGGAGATTGTCGGGTGGGAATGAAAATGAGGGTTCTGTTGGCATGCCCACGTGAAAAGAACGGTGGCTCGCGACTGCCCCACATGTTGCTACACAGATGATTCCCCATCACAGCCTTCCCGGAAGAACCCCTGAGCGATAAAAGGTATAACATCGAAGTAATCTAGTATATATAAGAAAACATTTTCTTTTCAAATAATAATACGAGTAGGAAAACTCTTTATTACCCCAGTTATATAAAAATAAACGAATTTTCGTTAATATGATAGTTTTTTAATAAAAAATTTGTGTCACAATGGGTAGATATTGTTGAGATGATAAATTATTAATAATACTCATTTTTATACAAATTCAATACGATAGTAGTAAGGTTGTAAATGAAATTAGGATTAAAATTAAAAACAATAATGAATAATAATGAAATAAAACCATGTTTTTAACCATGATCATTAAGATAGTTTGGACACATTGAAAGAAATAATGGTAAAAAAAGTATTTGTTAACGATGTAAATGGAACTAGAAATGGAGGAAAACGTGGCACGATCAAATAAATCAAATATTGAATGTCGGCCACGTGAGGAGTCAAAATCGAAGCGCGTGCATGACACGATGTATGAATGTTGAGGAAGCGAGAGAAATATGTCAGGAAAGAAAAGTGTGGCAGTCCATTCTTTCTACCTACCCCTTCCGGGGACGGCGTGATTAGATAGTAATGTTTTTTAACTACTTATACTTTTGTCTTTATTTCGACAACGCCTGGTTTCGCCAGGGGTGGTATACATGATTCTCTACAAAAATAATCTTAAAGTTATTATGTAAAATTTTCTGATTTTTATATTGGTATTAACCTTTAGTCGCCCAGCGGTAGTCGCGGATTTGCGTCGCACTATGGGGCGAACAGCTCATTTTCATCCTAAAATTCGATAACTTCGAAACCAATAAGAATATTGACACAAAATTTGGAGGAAATAATAGTTAATTAACACAAATTTATTATCTTTAAAAACATTTCTATAATTTTATTCGTAGTATGAATTATAGGTCAGCAAAAATACACTTTTAAGACCTTTTTTTTTTTTTTATCTTAAGTAAGAAAAACACATGGATTAGGGTTTATAAATACGTTATAATACATTAAAAACTATAATTTATAAAAAAACGTTACATTATAAAAATTATGTCACTTTCATGAGTGTATTTTTTTTAACAAAGATGTTTTCATCTCACTGTTTCATTGTTCAACTTAATTTTTATAATTCTGTATTTGAAAGTGAAGTCTTCTAATTTGTCTTCTAATTCCATTACTTTGCGTGATGTAGACATACTATTGCTAGAAATATATAGATCTGAACTGTACAATAGAGTGTGAAAAACGTCTTCTTGATGACCGTGAACATTTTCTTGCGTGGTGGAGGCGATAATACTTGTAATCCTTGTTTCTTGCTTCTTGAGCATCTTCTGAAAGCTGTCCCAATGGTAGTAAAGAGTGATGTTTTATAATATTTTCTCCGTGTATTAGGACCTTATGTACAGAAGCAGGCATAAAGTACCATTCGTACTCTTGTACAAAATATTCGGCCGTTGTTTTTGCATAGCTTCCGAATTTTTGTGCGTTTATAGGTTTTCCACTTGCCATAGTTTGTAAAATGATGTAAAATCTCTTGATAAGTTCTTCTTTTACTCCAATTATATTTGCACTACATGTGTAATTGGAATTTGGAATTACCACTTCTTGACGAGGTTTGTCAATAATAATTTATTATTATTATTTTAATTAATAATGAATGTCGCTTTGACGCAGGTAAATTGCGTTTCTGTTAGGTTAAAATTATTATTCAAAAAAGTTTCTGCCATTGAAATATGTTTTCCGTGATCCACAAAAACCATGCAACTGTCGTGGTCGTTGATCTTTATTATCGACATTTTTTTTAAAGTTCCAATCAAAAAATTAAAATATGTTTTACGTTAGTACTTCGTATTAACGAAAAGTGTATATCAAGAAAGTGTAAAAATGTATATCAGAAACTGAATTTACAGCCGTATAAATACGTTTTCAAAGTTAAACTACAAAATACGACGGGTGCAAAATGCGTGCGGAAAAATGGAATGTATAAAAAACAAAAAACAAAATTTAAGAATATCGGAGGGAAAAATATTTTGTTCTAAATTTCTATTTACTATTGTAGTCGTTAGTTATTGATAGATAAATTGTTAATCATGATCTCACAATAATAAAAACAATTCCAACAATGCAAGATAATATTTAAGTTGACACTTATTAAGACTTCCCGCAGATAAAAATAACCACAAAATAAAATTATAATAATAATGATTATCGGTATAATAATATGTGAAAAAAATATTATGCTTGTTGAAAATAAGCTAGTTAATAATGTAAAACTACACTAAAATTTATTTGTAAATTTAAAATAATAAAAAAAATATATATTGCATCCATACATTTTTCGGGTAAAGTTTCTTTTTCTAGAAAATTATTTTTTTCTCAAAATGGCGCAAGTAGGCGCAAGTTTTTATTTCTGTTTCTCAAACAAAACTTATTATTTATAATAAAAATCATAATATCCAACTTTCGGCAAAATTCGCTAGTAACGAAAAGTTTCGTGAAAGGTGAATTTTAAAAATATTTTTAGTTGTGCGTTTCAAAATTTATAATAAAAAGTTCGTAAGCTGTATTAGAAAAAAAATACGTTTTAGAATATAAGAAACTAGTAATTAGTGCAAACAAAACAAAATTAAAAATTATTTCCCATGAAAATGCTTTATACGAGGATTTAAAATTTCACTTAAAATTACTTAACAAACGATTATTCGAAAACATCCAACTTTAAAGTGTCATAATTGATTAACGGAGCGATGCGAAAAATTAGCGATTTTTTTCTGAAAAATATACACTTTAAGCATTATGAATCAATTATTATTTTAATTCTACCATATATTTGATAAAATTGAATTTTAGGACGATTTAGGTCCGGCCGCCCGATAGTGCGTCGCTCAGTTCCTATCAGATTACACTAATTTATAACAATAGTATTCAAAATATGAATATTAGCTTATATAAATAATGCCTTTGAGATACCTATCCATAATTTTATATTCGGTTCGGATAAATATTTTTGGCATGTTGCGTAATATGAGTGTTTATACCTGTATTAAAAGGTCCAACTTTAGAATATGCATTGTGTGTTATTACGGTCCGCCTATTAAAACACACAATCTACGCCACTCTGACCGCTGTTGGGTAGCTAAAGGTTAATGCTTATTTTCTAAAACGATGTTTTTTAACTGCTTCCACTTTTTTTTTCTTTCGCTGGTATTCACAAACTGATGGTGACAAGACTGGGAGCAGTTAAAAAACATCATTTTATTTAATTGTATCTCAATAGAGACGAATATGGTTGATCAAGGTGTTAACAGGACTTATGACATGTCTTTGGTTGGGTTAAGCGCACGCTTTTTGTAATTACAACATTCCCCATTCCAACTTTCTTTATGACCATGTCTGACAAATTTTTGGAAGTTGTATATGTGTTAAAGTCCTATGCCAGATTTCACATGTCAGTTTCAATGGGCCATCCATGAAGATTTTGATTACATATGTTAATCTTTTTTAAGATTACTAATTGATAACCAACGGTGGGTGAAATCCAGTATTCGTATACAAGTACTCGTATAAGTATACATTCACAAAAAAATATTGTAAGCATTTTATTTGATTATTATTTAAGAGAACTTCCATAACGGGATTTCAGTAAAAACATTCGATGACCTTATATTTGGTTTTGGCAAAGTGCAGATTCTCTACCCCTGTGTCAATGAACAATGGACCAAGCGCAGGAGAGCGACCTCGTTGAACGTGTACACAAGCTTGCAAGAAAGTATCTCTATCGTTATTGATATGAGTACGCTCCATCATAATAGGAAACCGTATTCACGGTGAATGTTTTTATCTGTGTAGCATACGCTCGCTGTGTATTTTATTGCCACATTTCTCCCTCCCAGACAATAGATGTCATACATCATAGTTCCCTCATCATTCTATACCACAATACCTTGTCTGCTTGTCAAAACCTTTATCTGTATGCTGTAGGTGGCCGGGGGCGAGCTTGTCGCAACCGCCTACTGGTGCTGGATATTAATAATATCTTTGGTGTCTCTTAGTTGTATGGTCACATTAAGATTATATAATATATCTATATATAAAATGTTTTTATCCAGCTTCAACCGCCTATTAATAGCGTGCTAGTTATCAAAACGACCTCCCTATGGTAGTGGGAGTAATGTATTTTTAATATATAAAAAATAGTAACAAATTTGTTCCACCTTGCAAAAGGATTCTCAAAATTCGGTTTGAGAGTTTTGTAATTGCACTTTTGTCACTATTGTTTATATTTTTTTTTTGGAAAATTGATAAAGCTATCATGCTTATATTATCATTAATTATATCAAATAATAGTGTTTCACCAAATTATAACCACAAACATCAATAGTTATTCTAATTGGTGCAAAATTAATAGAATTAGCTTTTTATCGCATAATAAAATTAACTATCCAATACGCCGTCTACGAAGTGATGCGGAATAAATAATGGACCGCCACACTATTCTTTCCTGACATACTTCTCTGACTTTCTCAACAAGTATACATCGTGCCATGTAAAAACGTAGTTTCTAGAACCCCCACATGGCTGACATTTAATATTTGATTGATTCGATCGCGCTACGTTTTGCTCGGTCTTACTCTATTTCTTGTTCCATAGTCATTTCCATAAAACATTACATATATTTATAATAAAACTTCTATAAAACAGGCGTTTTCATTCCTATTAACAATGATGTAAAATTAAACATTTAATAATTAATATGAATGAAAACGTTTGTTTTCTAGTGTCATTTTATTTTATGGGAATGACATGTTTTGCCTTGCTCAGGCATTATCAAATGTTAGTTCAATCAAATTCGTATAAATGATTTAATATGGGATTTAAAATTATTGCTCAAGAAACAATCATTATTCATTTACGTTTAATTAAAAAATTTAATTACGTGCGTATTTTTAATCTCTCTTTAACCACGTATTTGAACTTACGTGATACGTTCACTTTGACTGTACCATTCTGTGCTATCCCGTATCACGTACGCGCTTGAAAAAAAGTAATGTATCTAAAATGTACAAACTGTTAGGGCACGCGCGTGTGCCAACAACACTTGAGTACAAGTCTTCATCAATATGATAGTTTTACAAGGGGCAGGCGAAGTGTGCGGCCGAGTATTTGACGTTTCGTAATTTAAAAAAATAAAATTAATATTTAATTAAATTTCATTAATGAAAAACTTGCTTTTTTTGCCCGTTTCTCGGAAAATAACCTGAAGGTAGGGCGGTTAAACCGCGTTGATCGATTAGATTTTTAGCAAAATGTGAATGTAGAATCGCTTATCCTTTTCGCGTACGATACGCGTACCCTTATTTCAACAGCATATCATTTTACTCCAGCGTATCCCAGGGTAAGTAATCATAAAAAAAAAATCAATACAAAAAATTCTGAGTTAAATTAAAATTATAAATCTGTAAAGTTATAATCCCCGAACGATTTCTGCAAACGTTCAACGAAATTTAAGACCTTGAGTCCGTTTATGAAAAAAGTTCTCCGGGACGAAATTGACAGCTTCCCGCATACACCATAATAGACCTTTAGTATTAAATGTTTCCTCTCTCTGCGAGATTTATTCTACCTGATGGGGGGGAGTGTGACATCTGATATTGATATTATGATAATATGCAAGGAGCGGCTGCCCTGGGGTGCCGCACTTGTTCCAGTGACATCAAGGGTTGCTCACAAAACTTAAGAGGAAGCGTGCAATAAACGAACACATTCGATGTCAAAATATTTATTTTATTTATTCGATTTAATACGGGAGTATCGTGATAGGTCTCTTATTATTAATACCCCACTATTTGCGTATATTATAAACGTATATTGTTTTTTTAATATAATAGTAAGTCTTTCAATTCGTATTGTATCTTTAGTTGTTTGTAACACCTGATAATGCCAATATCGGTTGGTGAAACAGCTATCGCGATAAATAATAAAAATTGTAATATCATAAGTGTTTAAATAGGTAAATTTAACCAGTTAATAATTTTAAAGATCATTGTGTTTCGGCCAAAACAATAGACTTCTTATTATTTTTATTTTTTTCAAAATAACATCAATCGATGATTGACTAATCCAATATTTCAAAGCATTTTGTATCACTTTGTAATATGTGTCATCCGCTTTGTCTCTAGCAGAATGATTCACACAGTTCCACACTTTATTAATAGAAGGTAGCGCAGCAGCACAGTGCGAGATCTACGAACGCCCATTCTAATGCGGATACAGCAATCGAATATCCTGGTCGAACGGGACTGGAATATGTGCCCATTAGCATACGGGATAGTGGCTCTCGCTCCAGATCGATGGATGACCAAATTGTATTCTACTTCAATGGCCATTTGATGCGCCATCTGAATCGTGAAATATTCAAATTTCCTCACACCTTTCATTAAAGCTTCGAGAGGAATATTAATTTCTAACTATTACATAACGAATTTTTAATGAATTAATATTTTATAAAATGTACATTTATTTTGTCTTAAAATATAACTGTCCCTTTACTAAATTAATAAATTTAGAGCAATAAAATACTCTCATCTCAAAACTTCCATATAAAAAAATCCTTTCAAAATTTAACTCATTGATATTTCTATTTATATTTCCCTGGTACTCTAGTTAACTAACTGACTAACTAACCATCACGCCGTCTCCCTGGAAGGGTAGGCAGAAATAATGGACTGTCACACTTTTACTGATGCGGCACTCCATCCTTCTCTTCTCGCCCCGCGGGAGACGCGGTGTGGTGGGTTGCGAACCTCATCGCCACCTATAGGCATCTCCCGCGCACGCTTCGAACGTCCAACACCCACAAAATAAATCTAAAACAAATAATATAAGATACAATGATATAAAATAAAATAACATAATAAAAATCATTTAACACAAAATGTTCTTTTTAGATGGTGCACATATTGTCTATTTAATTTATGTTCCACGTATCCACCGTTTTTTAATTTAGCACATAATGTAATAACACATTATGTTTTTTCGATGTTGCACATGTTGACATGGACGAACTAACACGTGTTAAATAATGGAAACAAAAAAAAGATTTGGATACAAATTTTCTTTATAATTATGTATTTAGCGTGCTTCCATTTGTGTTTGTCATCGAGGCCAAAATCGGTCGACGATAAACACAAGTGGAAGCACACTTAATATATAATAATAAATAAATTTCGTAACAATTTTGTTTTGTTTTCATTATTTAAAATCAACTTGTACCAAGAAATTTCAATTAAACATATTAAATAAAACTTGTTATATATGTTTTTAGGTTCTTACACTCATTTTGTAATATTTTGGTTAGTTTATATTGTTGTCCCGATAATGAAGGTGAAACCTTCGAAACATGTCGAGAAAAATAAACACAAACGTGGAAAATAGAGTGTTTTAATTAATAAAAAACGTTATTATGGAATTTCACAGGGTTAAAGCCTTAAGTGTATGTAAAAAAACTATTACTTAATATATAATACATAAACCAAATTAAGTGCATTTATTATATTATTATTATTTTTTTGTTGCTACGCTCTTATGCGATAGTTAGTCAATCTATCTCTATTTTATTGCCACGTGAATTTTACACCAGACCAAATACAGTGTGACTATCATACTGCCATTGCCGGGAATCGAACCCGGAACCTTCGGTAGGGTAGTCAAAGTACTTACCACTCGGCCACGAAGGTCGTCTATATATATATATATATATATATATATATATATATATATATATATATATATATATATATATATATATATATATATATATATATATATATATATATATATATATATATATATATATATATATATATATATATATATATATATATATATATATATATATATATATATATATATATATATATATATATATATATATATATATATATATATATTAATAATGCTTAATACGTTAATACGAATACATTAACAAAATTAAATAATATACCGAGGAAATATAACACATGTAGTATTGTAACTAAACTAATTAAAGGCAAAATAAAAAACAACAGAAAAGGCAAGAATTCTAAGAGCCAACAATATGCACATTGGTGCAAAATGCACACCATTTCCCAGATAGTAATTTACTTCATTCTGTACCAAAACACTAAGAAATGGTAAGAGTTAATAAGTTTTTGCTTACAGTAAAAAAACTTGAGTTTAACCAACTAGTAAAAATATGCAAATTATGCTTCCAACATTTTATTACAAGAACACATAACGTGGGTTTTTTTGCGCTGCGCTTTCATTTTGAAAGGCCTTTTTTTTAAAACGTTTGTACTTTGGAGACCTATTTCAAACGTGCACGGAAAACATAAAATTTAAGTGTACTTGGATTAAACATAGGTAGGCGCTCTGAAGAGGAGTTACGAAAAAACTTTAAAAATACAATAGAGGTGTGGGTTTTTATATTTAAGAACGCCCTGATGTCAAAAGTGATGTAGCATGCCATGACTGTTACTGATACACCTGAATGTTCTTGGATTATTTTCAAAATTAGAAATAGAAATATATTTTTTAAATGACAAGTTTAAGTAGTATACACCTACGAAGCAAAAATGTTTTTATATCGTACAAGATATGACGCAACTGTTAAAAAATACTGTCATTTATATTACTGTTTACGTAGGTACTTATTTTTTTAGCGCTCCATTTGGCATGTAGGTTCAATTTATTTAAAAAAAAACTTTAAACGTGTTCTTGAATTATTCAAAACAACACAACCCGGTGCTTTAGAATGGAACTAATAAAGTTATCATTTCTATTCAAAATCAACTGTTATTTTTCTCCTATTTGTGAATGCGGTGCAAATGGCGATCTTCAACATTTAATTTTTCAATGCCCTCTTTTAGTAGGGCGGGAAAACTTTCTCAAAGAAATCATTAGTGTATTTTTCACATTTCCCATCACCATATAAGTATTATTGTCATCGTAATCAAAACTTGTAATTATATCATTAAATCATTTTTTCTCTGTTAATAATTTAAAATTATAGGAATTTTACGATTTTATAATGTATTAATCTATAAGAGAGTTTCCTTTATTCCTTTTTCACACAATTATTAAGAATATAATAAATATTTGTTAGTTTAAACTGTTCAATTATGTTAGTCAATGATGTTATTTTTTAATGTAATAATTGTTTGTATTTAAATATGTAACCTTAATGTATTATTACTTGTATGACACACAACACTCCATGGTGAATGTGTCAAATAAATAAATAAAATAAAATAAAAGTTATCATTTGAAAACAATACTAATTTATAATTCAAAGTTGGTTTACATTAATGTTCTTTCATTCAATTTGTCTCTCTAGGTATCCGTTAAAAGGAATAGGGTCGAAGCACCAGTATTTGACCGCCCCCCAGTAAATGACCGTTGGTTAATAAAACAAAATATAATAAGAATTGCTCTATGTGTCCAGTCAAAAAACTTTAATCCCAAGAAACTATGGCAAAAGAGGTAGGCAGAGACAACTGCTGGTAAGAAACAAAACAATCAGTTTTGAACTGTGCCTTGTCAAACGGTAAAAGTGCGTCTTCCCGTTGTTGTTCTGAGATTGTTAGTAGTTTTTTTATAATGAAAAGTGTGGTAAGTGTTTTTTTTAATGTTATTTCTTATGCAATTCTTTGAATATTTACGTATTTTTATATGTTAGGGTGTTTCATAATGTGACAATGTAACAAAATCTATGTATTGTATCAATATAACCTGAAGTGGTCAATTACTGGTGATTGTGCTATTTTTTTAGAGAAATATTAATTTTAATAGTAATACTCATATTTCAATAAAAAAAAGATAATTTAGAGAAGTCAATGTGTTTTTTATTGTTTTATTTTATTTTGTACACTAAAATAATGAAATTATTGCCTTTAATGTGGATTTCAGTACAAGCTGAACCTTAAACGGTCATTCATTGGTGCTTTGACCCTATACCATTTACTAAAAATGAACTAAAAGGAAATATTCAAACGAGTATTTGAAAAGTCTTCTAAAGATGGTTTAACTTGGCGAAAATTCTAAGTGATTTGTTTAGTATTCCGGGTGGGCGGAGAGTGGTCTTCCAACCAACGAACAAATAAAAGGTCCACAATTATTTTGTGTTTATTAAGCAACGTCCGATCGCTAATCTATCTCGCTCATTAGGAAAGGCTAACAAACCGAAGATTTTTATACTGGCCAGAATAAAGCTGACATAATCGCAGAGGAGTCGTCTGAGATAATGTAGAATTAATTTCTCATTGAAAAACACGGCCTTTGAGACGATTCTCATTCTTGATCCTATCTCAAGGCGGCGTGCGCAATCTCGCATCTTGCCCGTTTGAATTTTGTTTATTTTGAATTAATTTCTTAAGTACATAGAATAAACTGCCGCGTTTGTGGGGCGGAGAATTCATAAAAAAGATCTCCGCAAATGATTAGCCTAGGAATGCCCTTGTTAGCTCGCGCTGTATCCAGGTTTACCGGCATCAGCGATGACAACTACCCCGCACTTTCGTGGGGTCTATAAAATCTCGACATATTACGTCCTGTTAATTCCGTTTAGATGATGTTTTACTTCATGACAGTTAAAAAATATGTCAGAATTAAAATTTCACAAAGGAAGAAACCATGACAGTCTGTGTCTTCGTGTATTTAGGTAGTATGTTTACAAGAGATGGGCGAGTGGAGAGGGATATTGAAAGAAGGGTTGGGGCAGGTAACAAAGTGAATGGTGCACTTAAAGTTGTCATCGCAAACAAAAACCTATCCAAAATGCTAGAATGGCAGTGCACAATGGTGGTTTTCTACCGACGAAAGAAAAGAGAAGTGTAGAAGTTCATTATTTCAAGAGACCAGAGCAAACAAACAGCAAGCAGACCTTGCACGCGTCTAGAACAACTGGAGTAGACCTCTTGCAAGGCCTAGACAGCACCTAAGGGATAATGTTCTGGCTGATCTGGCTAGATTGGACGAATCGGACTGCTGAGAGCAAATGGCGCAGGATAGAGGAGTTTGGAGGAAAATCATCAAGGAGAATAAAATTCTTCAAGAGTTGTATGGCCATAGGAAATAGAAGTAGTAGTCATTATTTTTAAACGAAATATTTATTTAAGACATACGAGTATTTCCCCATTTTATTTGGTTCCCCAGAGTATATAAAAAAATATATCCTTTAAATAGTATTTAATTTTGTTTTAACATAACAACATATACGTATATATGTATAAAAAATAAACTGCGAAAACATGAACATAAAAGCTTTTTAATTATATTCGTAAAGAAAAATTAAATAAAAAAATGTTTCCCAGTAGAATATTTGACTCTCGTGAAGCGAACGTGAATATTCTACTTAATATACGAGTACCTTATCGTGTTCTTATGACAATGTCTAACGAGGGGATTGATTTATTTTCATACCCCTTTGGGTGGATGAAGTGAGGGTAGCGTGCTGGAACGTCGAGTATGTTATTTAAACATGTGTAAGTGAATAAGACGATCTTGATGAAAAGGTTACAGCTTCAAAATTAAATATGGTCTCTATAATGAAACATAAAATAAATAAATCAGTTATCTACTAAAAAAAATATTATGTCATGGATTAATTGTTTCTTGAACAATGAAAATGAAAACGTCAGTTTTCAAGAAGTTTTATTATATTTTATGGGAATGACATGTTTCGCCATTCTAAGGCATTATCAAATGTGACGAAACTTCAACTCGTTGCAGTTTATATACACTAGTAATACAATATACACTAGTACAATATACACTAGTAAATTTATTTTATTTATTTATTTATTGATCGTTTACCAAGTACATGGTTTTAATACCTCCCAATTGGGGTAACCCGTTCTAGGGAGGCATTACTAGTACTCTATATAATTTCAATATATAATATAATTTACAAATTTAGGGAACAGTTAAGGGGAGCAACATATATCCTAAAGTGTATAACTTAACATTAATTGACTTATATATTATATAACACTATTTAAACACTATATTGTCTTACATAACACTATTTAAACTATTTATTAATTTTTAAAAATTATACTACATTCAAACCGACCTTTTTTTAATGTCTCCGTAGTTGCATGTTTTTTGTAATTGTGCATTGTCATTTTTTGTGGGTCGTTCATAGTTTTCTTTATTATGTTATAGAGTTTGGGTCCAAGATAGTATGGAGCATTAGTACATTTTAAACAAATTAATAATTATTTGGGTAGGTTTCAGAAAATAGAAACGAATTTATTTAAAAAAACAATATTCTGTAATAAGCGAGACGGTACGGGGAGCGCAGAATCCCGGAGAGGGATCTCCGGGAGAGAATAATTACTAGTGGAACTGCTGAATTAAATACTCCGCTCAAATAACAATCACGCTCCTCCTTATTAAACTCCACCAAACTGACTTGTCACTAAGAAAACGCTCATTCGACTGAGACATACCCATAAACTTTACCAGCCGTTGGTGCTGGAGAGTGTACTCAAATTGTTATGTCGGCATTCCGAAGGTGATAAGTACTAGATGAATAAAAGTAAATTATGACATTTAGAAAATGTGAACAATTAAAATTCTCAAAAAAAAAAAAAATCGTTCTCAAGTTCCATCTAATTTTCTTTGCCAAAAAGATTGACTATATAATCATCTACTTCCTCCTCTTCCTCTTCTTCCTCTTCTTCCTCTTCTTCCTCTTCTTCCTCTTCTTCCTCTTCTTCCTCTTCTTCCTCTTCTTCCTCTTCTTCCTCTTCTTCCTCTTCTTCCTCTTCTTCCTCTTCTTCCTCTTCTTCCTCTTCTTCCTCTTCTTCCTCTTCTTCTTCCTCCTCTACTTAATTTTATTTTTCTTCTTCTTCCTCTTCTTCTTCTTCTTCCTCTTCTTCTTCATCCTCTTCTTCTTCCTCTTATTATTCCTCTTCTTCTTCTTCTAAGGCATTGACACTGTGAAATTCCATAGTAATATACTTAGGAAATTGAAAAACACTTCAATAGTCCATTGTTTTGGCCGAAACACTATGATACCTTAACATTTTAAACTGATTAATTTAAAATTATTGTAATACCTGATGATGTCAACATTGGTTGATGAAACAGCTGTCGCGTAAAATAAAATACAATTGTGATACAATAAAAATATATATTTATTCATTAACAGTTGATAATAACTTTGTTTAATCCACAAAATATTTGAAAAAAACACGACATGTTTCGAAAGATAATCTTCATGAATAAAAATATAATAAAAACTAAACAGATATTAGTCTCTCATTGTTTAATTTTATTATATTTTAGTATATTTTTACACCTGAAGATGGAGGTATCCTCCGAAATATTTTTTTGGATAAAACAAAGTTATTTTCAATTTCCTACGTATATTTAATTTAATTATTATTTTAAGAAAATGATGTTTATTAAATCGTGTTAATAATTTCTGTTTACGTAAGAATCCATTTTGATTATTATTATCAGGAAATAAGACGAAATCTCGGAGTAGGTAATAGGAATATATTGGGGTAAACATGTTTTGATATATTTTCCATTGTCACGAAAAATATTTGAGATAATCCCTGTGTATCTGTATCTTAGCAACAAAATCCACCCTACGATGATTTTCTCCGTATTTTAGCAAACACTTATGTTTCTATCCAGGTGTGCCTAATACGTACTTCCTGTAGGTGTAATTCCTTTCATTTTATCTTTTAATATACGTTAATCTACACGTGTTCGAATAACAGAAGCAAAAACATGTTGATAGACATGAAAAAAATATATTTCTTAATAATATTTTAACATATATATGTTATAATGGCAACAGAACCGAGAATGACCAAAAATATGAATAAGGACAAGAATAAGAACCTGGGACACAATATTCGATTGGACTGAGAAAACCAAACCGCAGAGCTCAAGAGAAGAATTGGACTAAGCTGGGCAGCTTTCGGAAACATGAGTTACATCCTTAAAAATAGAAAATACTGATAAACCTGAAACGAAAAGTTTATGAAGCCTGTGTTTTGCCAGTTGGTACATAAAAATATGTTCTTGAAACTATAACATTGTCCAAGCAAAACTACGAGTGACCCGAAGAGCCATGGAAAGACCCATGTTAGGAATAAGCCTAAGAGACAGATTCAGAAACGATACGGTGAGAGAAAAACAAAGGTCACTGACATCATCCATCGGGTGGCGATTCTAAATTGGCAATGGGCAAGTCACGTAGCCAGAAGCTCAGACAATGGACAAAAATGGACAAGAAGACTGCTGACTTGGAGACCGTGGAAGGAGAAGTGCAGGGCGACTGCAACTACGGTTGAAGGGTCACCTGAACATACATGTCGGAATAACCTGTATGCAGTCTGCACAAGACAGAGTGACGTGGAAGCGAATGGAGGATACGTTTGTTCAGGAGTGGACGGGAATAGGCTGAAGAAGAAGATATAATATTCTGCCTTTTAAAAAAAATCTAATTAGATAATGTATACGGTGAAATCTAACTATCTAACCATCACACCGTTTCCCCGAAGGGATAGGAAGAAAGTATGGATACTATACTCTCTGCCTATACTGCTCTGCCTTGAAATACCTCTTTAGATTCCTCTAAATTCATACGTCTAAACACGCACGCTCGTCAATTTTTACGACTTTTAATGTGGCCGGCTTTCAGTATTTGATGAATTTGATCATGCCGCGCTTTTTTGGTCTTCCACGGCTTCTTTTTCCACTCACATTGCTTGTATACAACATTTTAGGCATTTTTCTCTGATGTCCAATGTCCAAACCATCTAGGGATCCTTTTTTATTTTAACTTATAATGCAAACGTCTGCCTTACATTACTTCCTTATTTCGTCGTTTGGTAGTCTATCATATATCGTTTTCCCACAAACTCTTCTCGGTCTTCCTCTATTTCTAGTTCCTTTTACATCATTAACATTTTTAAACATTCTTTCTTCCTTAATATTTTCCGTGTGTCCAAACCAATTATTATATATTTTTAAAAAGTTTAATGCGTTACATACTACACAGGACAATAGAATAACAAAAAAAAAACAAGCGAACCCATGAAATCATAGCTTAATTAAAAAAATAAGCTAAATGTATGAAACGGTGATTTCGTAATTTCTATCCTTAGTATTAGTATGAAAATTTCCTGGTTCCCCTGTTGTCCTGATACTCTGTGAACCCCCCACTCCTTATCGTGGCGTTATCTGTCACAACAGAGAATTTCTCATTTTGACGCACGTGAATTAATAAATATTTATTTTTCATTACCTACTCCATCTGACGAGGCATCATAATCTGTGTTCATTTAATAAGATGATGTATTTACCTTATGCTCTAAGAATTTCATATTAATTCAAGAGCTACATTTCGGTGTTCAACAGCCGTCAATTGTAAACAATGTTTGTTATTCCATACGACTATAATTATCAATTAATAATTTATAAATGTAAACGTATTTGTTTTCGTCAATTTGAAATCCCTTATATATGGTTTTACATCAAAGTTTAATAAACAATATATATAATTAGTACTTTAGTAACCTCGTAGTAGGATGAAAGTAGAATAAATGCAGTAGAAATGAGATCTCTTAGACGAATGTGTGGATACTATGTGTATGATAGAGTGTCGAATGAAAATATAAGAAGTGAATGCGGTGCGAATGATGGTGTCATGAACAAAATAATGAAAGGATCATTAAGATGGTTTGGACATATGGAAAGAATGAATGAAGAAAGAATGCTAAAACAATTATATGTTAATGATCTAAATGGAACCAGAAATAAAGGTAGATCGAGGAAAACGTGGCACGATCAAATAAATCAAATATTGAATGTCGGCCATGTGAGGAGTCAGAGAAATCGACGCGCGTGCATGACACGATGTATGAATGTTGAGGAAGCGAGAGAAATATATCAGGAAAGAAAAGTGTGGCAGTCCATTCTTTCTGCCTACCCCTTCGGGGGGACGGCGTGATGGTTAGTTAGTTAGTTAGTAACGTCGTTTTTTCGAGTATTCTCAAACATTCTTCAAACTTTTGAGAATGCCTTCGCAAGGCGAAACAAATGCGTCACTATTATTTTTACATACATTTTTTTTTAACCCAAAAATGCATGTTGAACCCAAAAAAATCGAGTTTTTAATTTGTACAAACACCATTTAATTTTAGTACAACCAACCTGTTTCGCTACCGTAGAACCTTCATCAGGGTTACCTCTTTTGTAAACCTGAAGATGCTCCGGCGGGAGCGAAACCAGTTGGTTGTACAAAAAAATTAAATTGTGTAAATATTATATTGAAAAATGTAACAACACAAAATAAGTGCTTCATACAAAAGCATAAAGTTTTATAGATATACCATAAAATTATAAAACATTTATATTAAGATAATCCATTGTTTTGGCGGAAACACTTTGATATTTCTACATTATTAACTGTTTAAATTAAAAACCTTGTTATAAATATTACAATTCATTATATTTTTTCGCGACAGCTGTTTCTCTAACCGATATTAGCATCGTCAGGTCTTACAATCAACTAAACACTAGGTACATCAGAAAAACTTAGTTTATCTACAAAATTATTAGGATGGGAACAAACTACACACAATATTGTAAACAATTATAATAAAGATGGGAAAAAACAGTAAATAAGGTTCAACAGTAACGATACATATTTCAAAGTTATTTCAATATCACTTTTAAACTGCTGTATTCATTGTTTGGCAAAGGTAATTGATTAGGTTAATTCTTACATATGAATTGATATTCAAATATGCTTTTTTATTTATTTAGGATTATTCCATAGAGATCGCTATCTCGTTTCATAACTTGAGGTAGGTCATAGTACAATAAACAAACTATTTAAAACTCATACACAATATAAATTTGTAGTTTTTTACATTGAACAAAAGGTATTTTTTCAATAATCTTAAAACTCCCTAGTTTATGAATCGTTTCTTTAAATATAAACGCTTACGAAAGGTATTAAAGTATTTCATACAGCGTATAAAAGCTGAGAACCGAAATTTTTGCCACCAAAAGTATTTATTTTCCTTCTATATTCGCCATCCAAAATACATTTTATTTTCACAATACTCCTTGCATTTTTCGCAAAAATGTTTAGGGCTGCAGACACCCTTCATCTTTAAACATGTGCAAAAGTGTTCAATTGTTTGTATTATATTACGAAGCATTGTTCAATGTAACCAAACAATATTCAAAAATCTCTATACTGTTCATAGTACTAATTTAAATGGTTCAAGTAATGTCCTAGGCGGCCACATTCGAAGTCGGAAAAATCGACGAACGTTCATGTTACAATGTATGAATGTGAAAGAATCTAGAGAGGTATGTCAGGACAGAACGGTATGGCGGTCCATCCTCCCTGCCTACTCCTCCGGGGAAACGGCGTGATGGTAAGTTAGTTTAGTAACGGAAATTCAATATTGATGAGTCAACAAAATTAGGAGAAATAAACAGGGCAGCAAATAACATTAATAGAAAATCCTATTAATAGAATTGTATTTAACCGCGCAATGGTTATTATAATTAGTGCCAACTTGTTTCGCTTGTATTTAAGCTTTAAAAGGACGATATGATAACAGTATCTATAAAAATACAATTCTTATATCGCCGTGATGAAGCTTCCATTCGAGCGAAACAAGTTGGCATCAATTGCAATAACCATACCATGATTAAATACGAAGTATTTTATTATTTTATAACCATAAATTTTAAATTTATTGTATTTTATTCCTTGTTATGTTTGAACACACACTTTTTTAATATTTATATATTAACATTTACTTACTAAAATAAACGTAATTGATTAAGGTTAAATGTAATGAGGTACAGTGTGTTACGCGTTTACATGCATGATGAATCCGTATGATGCGGTGGTAACTAGATCACGCAGCTTTATCAGCAGACAATGTAATGCATACCTGGTGCAACAAGCAAGAACAATGCTCAAAGATATTACGTTGTCAGCACTTGACACCTGGTATACTCCCTGCGAGCAATGGCGCCCTGTGACTTGTTCTGGAACATTATCCGCGCGAGTTAAATGGAATTAAAATATAATGTATGAGATGAAACTATGTCATATTTTGATATGACACTAACTGTGACATACTACAAATTCATAGACTGAAAAAAATATTTTGTTTTATTTAATTTGTAAAATATATAATATATACCTAATCCGTAAATTGTTTCTTGAACAATGATGTCAAACTCCGTATTAAATATTAAATTCTAATGAAATAGTCTGTTTTTCAGAAATCTTATTATATTTAATGTAAATAACATGTTTTGCCCATAGAACAGGTCAGGACCTTCAAATATCTAGGCATATACCAGGTGGGAGGAGCTGATCTGCGGGAAGAAAAACAAGCCCAAGTAAATAAGGCAGCTGCAATCTCTGGCGCTCTAAAATCCACAATATGGAAAAACAAAGACATGGCAATTAAGAGTAAGGTGAGAATCTATAAAGCATGCGTAATACCAATGATAACATATGGCGTCAAAGCAAGGGCAGACACAGTAAGGACCAAACAAATTTTGAGGACGTCTGGAATGAAGACACCGAGGACGATAGAAGGCAAAACACTGAGAGATCGCGTGCGTAACACCAGAATAAGATAGATATGTGAGGTTGAGGATATTATAAGATGGAGCAAACAGCGAAAAAGGGACTGGTACGGTCATGTTCAAAGAGTGGACACCACCAGACTCCCTTATATTTCATTGCATAATCAGCCTCATGGGACTCGTCCTCTTGGAAGACCTCCTCGAAAATATAGAAGAACAGCTGGGAATCTACCTCACAGGAGGAGCAACACTCTGGAGAACATACCACATAGATCTACAAGAAGGAAGAAGAAGAAGAAATTTTTAGACTCGATAATCCGTTGTTTTGGTAGAAACACATTGATACTCCAACATTATTAAATGTTTAATTTGAAATACTGTTATAATGTAACAATTTATTTATTTTATTTCTGTGAAATTTCGCGATCGCTATTTCACTAACCAATGTTTCTAATAGAGAGTGCTGTCGAGTTCGAAGTTAAGAAAGATCTCATATTATGGTCATATGGTAAGGGAAAACAAACTCATTCAACTGTTAGTCATGGGCAAGATGAAGTGACGTCGGGGAGTAGGCAGAAAGCAGATGTCCAGGCTTCGGAATACAGGAGTGAGGAGAGTTGAGAACCTGATTCAAATGGCGCTGGATAAAGATGCTTTCGCTGCATTGATCACCAACTTTGACCTGACGCCGCATCAGAAGAAGATGATATTTGCATCAATAGATATTACAAACAACTAATTACAGTTTTTTTTAATTTGTTTGTAATATTACATTCAATATAATTTAAATAAATTAAGGTAAGAAATTATTCCTTCTATATTCGCCATATATTTGTTTTGCGGATTTATTGAACAATATTTCTTTTTTTAACTTTGTACACAACACACACTTTATTACAAAAATAAAAAAATAAAAAAAAATTCATAATTAAGAAGAAACATGGCATAATTTAAAAAATAAATTCAAGATAAAAGTCAGGGGTGGTTATTTATTAAAAAAAAAGTTTTAGACGAGAACAAAACTCGTAATATCTTCATGTGCCGCGTTGTTACTGACTGTTAGATATTGAGACCCTAATAATTTTTTTAAATGGATCATTTTGCTGAACCCCACTGCTATTGTGATAATAATGCAGCTTGGAAGATTGAATTAAATTATGAAATAATCTTTTCTGCCATGTTTCTACTAGTAGATTGAGAATAGACAACAAAGCAGGTAGATTCTAAGCTTTCCCATCTCAATGTTCATTTTCTATGTTATCATTATAGATATATAATTTCCGAGTATTTAAATATCTAATACTTTAAGGATATAAAAAAAGGTTTTGAAAAGAAAAAAAACATTAATATACAAATTAAAAAATTCTTTATATATTATAAAAAAGTTCATATTTTACTTAATTTAAATAATATTAAAAAATAATAAATATTAATGTTTTTTTTTTTTCTTAAACAATGATGTAACACTCCATATAAAATATTTATACGATAAAAAAAGTCTGTTTCTAGAAGATTTTTTGGCAATGAAATGTTTATTACGAATGTCACGACTTGATTATTGTAATGGAATTTATGCAAACATTCCAAAACAACAAATAAACAAACTTCAATCTGCGTTCAATGCAGCAGCAAGGCTCATTAAAGGCATTCCAAAAAAGTCTCATATAACACAACATCTCAAAGAACTTCACTGGCTTAAAAGTCCAGAAAGAATCCAGTATAAACTCTGCTGGACAGTCTTCAAAGCGCTACATGGAATGGCACCAAGTTATATATCTGAACTCTGTATAACGGAAGTGGAATTCATTCCTGAACTCTGTATATAACAGCCTTAATTCACGGAAATCCACACTTCGCTCGGCGAACTCCTCAGCAATAGGAAGATTAGTTGAGCCGAAGCGTTGCCCCAGTACAAATTTCGGGGATCGAGCGTTCGCGGTAGCCGGTCCATCAGCTTGGAACAATCTCCCTTCACACCTTAGATGCATAAATGATCCGACAGATTTCAGATCTAAATTGAAAACCCATCTTTTTCATATTTCATACCCAATTTAAACATATATACTTTGTTCTACTATACTTTCAAACCGATCGTTTTTTAAGCGGTCACATTTAGATTTTTAAGATTTAAAACACGTCTTAATGCGCCCTTGAGGTGATTACATCACAAAAACGGCGCTTTGAAAGTTAGCATATTATTATTATTATTATTATTAATGAAAACACCTGTTTTCTGAAAGTTTTAATATATTTTATGGGATTTACATGTTTCGCCATACAAGGATTTCTATTCATAGTTTCTTGAACAAGTTTCACTTGATGCCGGAATAGTTATCGATTAATGTAGACAAATATAACACGTTAAACTAAAATTCAGCACTTTTCACGTAGTATAAATCACTTTATTTGAGGTAGCGCCAACTGGTTTCACTCTGTAGCAAGATTCCTCAGGGCTATACACAAATAGTTTAAGTATGCTACGAGGAAGCTTGCTACAGAGTGAAACCGGTTGACGCTATTTATTCAAATGAAGTGGTTTATACAAAGTAAAAAAGGGTTAAAATTAATTTTAAATATGTCAAACCAACAAGTAATGGGTTCGTATAGAAGTTTAAAAGTGATTTATATTTTTCAGGTTTACATGCATACTACCAGATTAACACACACCTGGAAGAAGGGTCAGTAAGAAGATTAAAGTACTAAGTATTTAAGTGAAACCTCTTTAGGTTACTTAGCAGTACAGTCACGGTCAGAAGAAATTGCGCAATCAACTTGTAAGCTTTATTGCAGAGTTACTTTTGCACCTGCAGTGAACTCTGATGACGCAAAGTTTGCACCTTTCAAAATCATTTCTACAAATAGTAAATTTCTCTACGCCTTATAGTTAACTTGACCGTTACTACGAACAATGTACTATTGATATATTTAAACTCAGCATCACACCGTTTCTTCGAAGGGATAGGCACAGAGGATAGACCGCCAAAGTGCACTGTCCTGATCAAATCAAATCAGTTTATTAACTCAAACAGCAAAATGTTTAAGGCATCTAATGAGTACGGCAAAATATAATAAAAATACAAAATAATACCAGGAAGGCGTTAGAGATGGTTCGACATTAAGAAGATACTTTCTAAAGTCAAGAGAAAGTAACTTCAGTAATATGAAAGTCGTCGATCTCCGGGGAGACCGCGTTCAGCAGACGAAAACTCGGCCGTGCTAGAGGGTGTTGGTCTTTTTGTCTTCCTGGTAGATTTCTCCGACAGCGACAGTACAGATTGTTTTACCTACCGGCCACCAGAACCAATATTCTTCTGGTGACACCGGTGGGAAGAGCAATTAGTCTGCTGAACGCGGTCTCCTTGGAGATCAACGTCTTTCATATTACTGAAGGTACACGTTCAGGGTACAAATACTTTTGACTTTAGAAAGTATCTTATCTTCCTAAATGTCGAACCATCTTAAATGCGTTCCTGGTATTATGTTGTATTTTTATAATATTTTTCCTGTACTCAGTTGATGCCTTAAACATTTTGCGGTTTGTAATGTTTTTTGAGTTAATAAACTGATTTGATTTGATTACAATTCTACAAAATCTCATTTCGAAGTCAATTTCATCTGTCATGCCCTTCCCTTGTTAGTATTACAACACTTCATTTCACTTAACATAGACATGTTTCGGTAATAACAAAACCTTTACCATTATACACTATTTTAAAATTTTGTACATTGATAAAGGTTATTTTATAACCGAAACATGTGTCTGTTCAGAGAAATATAGTGTTTTAATACTAACTGTGAATATATTTATTCAATAACGATGGACTTTTGTAAACTATTTCCAATTATTGCATTTTTTTTGCCAGGCTAGCTGGCATTGGCATACTGGTCATTTTTTATGTACATTTTGATGTATTCTTGTTTAAAAAAAGAAACTTTAGAAAATTTCGTGAAAGAGCTCCGATTTGCGAGCCGGACCAAGAAGTGGGCTCTGAAGACATTAACATTTCATGTTATTCTGTTGCATTTGCAGAGTTTGGTTCGGCGAGGCATTACCATTTTAGTGGCTAAATTGTTAATATAATATTTATAAACGAATGATTTAGGAACGTTCCCCGGTAAAGCAGGCTTTCGAGGTTGAAATCCGCTTATAAGCTTATTGATTTGTGCTTTCATCTTCCATATAGACTAATGTTTTGATTGAAAGAGGTGTTCAAAATAAAGACTTTATGTTGCATTTCTCATTTTGACAAATATTTGCAAATTTAATATTTTATTTTCCTCTATGTATATTTTTTAATATTACAGTACAAAATGGTTTCACTTAAGTTTTGTTTCAAAATATAAATGTACATTTAAACATTTATTTATTTATTTGCTTTTAATTTACTCTGCTTATAAAGAAAATGTATTGTGTTAAGGAGGGGAGTAACTTTTTGTGCGGATTCAATGAACAATAACTTTGGAAACAAAGCAATAACTTTAATTAATTTAAAAAAATACCAGCATGTTTCGGACACAGAAGCCCTTCATCAATGTTTTGTTTATGTTATAAAATATAAAATTTCATAACTGTTAATTCAAAAACTTTGTTATATATCGAAATAAATACAATTTAAAAAAGTAAAATAAATACAATTTGTGATAAAAAACAAAGTTTTTGAATTAACAGTTATAAAATGTTAAAATATCGTAGTGTTTCGGCCAAAACAATGGACTATAAAATTTCAAACAAATTTTTCATGAATGTGGTCAGTTTTGACAGATATTAAAATGATTTTTTCGAACGTTTTCGAAATTCGAAAATCATCTAATTGAAAATATCATGCGAGAGAAGTATGCCAAAAAAATAATAGTGTGGTGTTCCATTCTTTCTGCCTACTCCTCCGGAGACGGCGTGATAGTTAGTTAAATAGTGAGTTAAACAAATATGTTTCGAGACACAGAAGCCCTTCATTAGTGTAATAAGAATTTATTAAAACTTTTTTAAGTTTATTTACATACATAAATATTATATTGCTAGATTAGATTTAATTTAATTATATTGTCGCAGTTATTACAATTTTAGAAGATTAAAATATTTTACCTTTCATCTTCCATACCAAATAAGCAAAATTGGCTTATACATTACCAACTCCAATGATGAATACAAATTTCTCCATCGCTCCATATTCTCATTGATTGCACAGTACAGTTATTGCCTGCCAATTGGATTCTGGTATTGAAGTGCGTTATTTCCGTACACCTCACCAGCTCTATTAACATGAAATGCCTTTCTCCGATGTGCACCCTATGCAAAGTACGTATAAGCCACTTATAAACAAAATATCTCAAGTTCCAAAGTTACGCGGCGAACACCCTGACTGGGAACAAGTCGAGAACCTAAGAGTAATCTGCCTCTGAACACACCTGAGTTTGCCCTGGCAGGAAAGCAAACTTGAAAACTATTACATTCATTAGTATTTTTAAATAAAGTAAAGATTTTACTGAAATCTGTTAATGGAAGTTTATCATAATATAAAAAGGCAATAATAATAATTAAATACCTTGGCAGCATTATCAATAAAGCGCTTGACCCGGACATTGAAATAAAATGGAGAATTGAAGTTGCATGAACTGTATTTAATAAAATAATAATGAGAACATTATTTTGCATCGATAATCTTAACTTGAAACTCCGACAAAGAATGATTAAATGTTATATATCGTTGGTTCAAAGGTAAAACTCATTAAGTGACATTTTGGTCAAAAATTAGATTTTTGCATTTTCTGTATCAGATTTGTGAATTCTACGTCAGGAAATAATCTCCAAGCGTATTTATTAAAGAATAACTGTTATTCTTTAATAAATACACTTGGTGATTATTTTCTGACGTAGAATTCACAAGTCTGATACAGAAAATGCAAAAAACATTTTTTTTACCAAAATGTCACTTAATGAGTTTTACCTTTGAACCGACGATATGGTCTGTTCTACTTTATTTTTTATATTATTTTCCCATTCTACAAACTTTTAATATATGATTAATTTGATCGTGCCACATTTACTTCTACAATAGTTTTGTTCCGTTTGCGTCATTTTCAGATAATTTCTTTATTTATATTTTCCATGTGTCCAAGCCATCTTAATGACCTTGTTAGCTAAGCAAACATATTTTAACAATCAGAGTCCTCCATTCTGTTTTTTTAAACAATGTAATTTGCTAATGGTAATAGATTTTCTATCATGATAGGCAATTAATTATGCCCGATTTCATTGATAAGATATCATATGGCTATTTGACGAGAGGTCGTGATAGATTCCGGCTCCGGAGACCCTGACTTGAAAGTACAGAGAAAGGCGTTTTCGATAGAGGACTTAACTTAAATAATGAATTGCCAAATGAGTCGCGATCTTTCGTCGAAAATGCTTTAAATATGTATTAAATACCAATATTTAATATTTTGATTGTTGTCATTTGCGCTTTTTATATTGTTAATTAATTGTTTATCGAAATTAGTATTATAAGTTTTTCAACGCTTTTGTTATCTTTAATAACTATATTAATAAATAAAAATTAATAAATAGTTTATAACTCTATATTTTCCTAATTATTTGTGAAAATAAAATTAATGATAGTGACTAAATCACCATCGAATCTTTGTGAACCCGGAATTTTCTTAACAACAAGTGCCGCAGACTGTATGTATTTCTTATTTAACAAATAGTCTGAATGTTCTAGAGAATGTTTTATCGCTTTTTGGAACGACGCCAGATTTCTGGAGCTCTCTTAATCCTTGGTATTATATTGTCATTACACACTCCATAAAATTAATTTGATTTATGATTAAAGGTCACCTCTCTTCGAATATATAAGGAAACTAAGACGAATGTAAAGTGACTATTTACTTTGAAAATCAATATCAGTCAATATTTTTTTAAATCGATTAAGTTATCCCCAACGGTTGTGGCCTGGTTACGATTTCTTGGACATAATATCTGAGTTCAATCATTAATATGAATAAGGAGGTCTGTTTTCTAGAAGTTTTATTATAATTTATGGGAATTGTATGTTTTGGCTGGTTTGGACAGATCATGCCTTAGCAAGGCGAAACACTTCATTACCACAAAATGTAATAGAACAAATTATTAAATATTAGGTCCTTACATATGAAATTGACGTTTTGATTGGGAGGAACATAAAGTTGATTTTTTTTTAATATAATATATTTATTTAATCAAAGTATGTACCATTGCTATCTATGCACTTTTGCCATCTCATAGGTAGTTCATCGATCCCTTTACTAAAAAAACCATTCGGAATCAATAAAATCTTTGAAGTCGGTTTGGACTGCCCCATCGGAGTTGAATTTTTTCCCTTGCAAGAGGTTATCCAAATTTCGAAAAAAATAGTAATCTGTTGGGGCAAGGTCCGGAGAGTACGGTGGATGTCTTAGACATTCCAATTGAAGCTTTTCTAATTTGGTAGCCGTCTGTTGTGCAGTGTGTGGTCTAGCGTTATCATGAAGCAGCAGTGGCCTAGAGCAATTAACCTGCCTCGGTTGTTTAGCAGCTAGCTTTTCCATCATGGTTTGCAGTTGCTGACAATAGACATCTGCCGTAATCGTCTAGCCAGATTTAAGAAAGCTGTAGTGAACGACACCAGCACTAGTCCACCAAACGCTCACAAGTAACTTTTTTGGAGTCAATTTTCGCTTGGGGCACGGTTTGGCTGGTTCGGCAGGGTTCAGCCATTGCGATGAGCGCTTCCGATTATCATACAGGATCCATTTTTCATCACAGGTAATGATTCGATTCAAAATCTCTTCATTATTGTGCCGGTTGAGTAATGCAACGCAGCAGTCAACGCGCGTTTGTTGATTTGCTTCACTCAATTCGTGAGGTGCCCACCTTTCAAGCTTTTTCACCTTCCCAATTTGCTTCAAGTGGATTAAAACAGTTTTATCACTAACACCGCAGCCTGCAGCTAACTCGGACGTGGTTTGTGATGGATCCGCTTCCACAATAGCCTTCAATTCTTCATTATCAACTTTGGTCTCCGGCCGTCCACGGGGCTTGTTCTGCAGGTCGAAATTTCCAGAACGAAAACGTTTGAACCAAAAACGCACTGTGTTTTCTTTTGCGGCACCGTCGCCATACACATCATTAATCCTTCGAGCCGTTTCTGCAGCACTGGTGCCACGGTGGTACTCGTACTCGTAAATAACGCGATATTTCATGTTTTCCATTTTGTAAACTGAGTGACGCAAAGAAAAAAAACAATTGAGGAAAAAACAAATGAATTATAATTTTCGAAACACAAATACTTGAGTTAATAGCTGTATAAATTTGAATTTG